>JAOXJP010234817.1:0-10104 GCA_025762735.1 Platanus orientalis
ATCTGCATCTTCCAGAAAGTGAAGTTCATACCGTTGAATTTTTCAACACTGAACCGTGCAAGTTCCTCCATCGTTGTTGTTGCCACCATTGTTCTCCCTCGAACCAAACCCTAGTTAGAATCATTTTACCTTCTTTGTCTTAGAAGAAAATGGGATGCAATGAAATCAACAAGCAAAACAAAAATAGAAATCACGCACAACACAAGATTTACATGGAAAACCCCAGTTTGGGGAAATACTACGAAGCCACAGAGAAAACTTTCACTATTTGGAAAACCTCATCAAAGAAAATTACAATTTTCGGAATCTTTCCCTCTCCGCATGCAACCCTAGAACGAAACATATAAATACCCCAAAAAAACCCTAATATAAAGTGGATTCGATCCGGTACATAAAACCATAAAAATGGGTCAAAATTTTCCATATTCACTTTTTTCAGGTTATATCCGAGTCAAATTCAGGTTAAAAAATTATGATGCTAACCCAAATCAAACTTCACACATTACACGATGAGTAGAAGCATCAGATCAAGTGCATGGAGCATAACCTAATAATTTATTACTCTGCACCTGTATTAGACTCAAGATGTGTATTGTTTGATAATATGCAATGGGCTTGAAAGATTATAGACTTGTTTGTTTTTCCACAATTTCTAAGTTAACCATGGAGAATCCAAAATTCATTATTTTCCTATAAATCAACCCATCAAATTCATTCGCCATGGGGAAAGCCAACTGAAGTAGGGCACCTATAAATGGTTCATAGCTAAAAATCATTTATCAGTGTTTTCAATGCCTTCAGGGGCTCCTAGTATGCCACTTGTTATATGCCATCATGGTTCTATTAAGGGCATAAGCTTGGTACAAGGTGGGAAGATCACTTCCTGAAAAGCTCGTTTGAGAAACTAATTTCACTCCACTTCTCTAAGTAGTGGGAAGCACGCTTCCCACCTTTAGGAAGTGCAGTGAAACAAGTGGAAGCTATCTAAAGAAATGTGTGGAAGCCTCTAGAGAAGCAAGTAAAAATGTCTAGAGAATCACCTGGAACCAATCCAAGAAACAATATTGTATTTTATTTAATCTAAATCCTATCATGTTGACATTGAATAAAATATTATTTATGAGATTTATTCATGATTGATGCAGACATCATCAAGAGACTTATGTACGTGTCTCTCATGCATTGATTTGTTACTGTTTTCTTTAAGTCTGTAAGTAGTTTATTAATTTTGCATTTAAAATCTGATTAGTTTCATTTTTTATTTGGTTCTAATTTCAGTTTAAATTGCTTTATTACCCACTTTCCTAATTAAATTCAAAGTGTGCTTGACTTGAGAGTAGGAATCTAGTTTATTTGATTTCATTATTTTGTGTAATACCTATGATCTCTACTTGCACTTGAATGTACATGCATAATACTTCAGGAATGTTGTAGATCTTCCATCAAGAAAGGAGCATGTGGGGTGTACATGGATGTTCTCTGTGAGGTTGCAACCAATGTAATTTTTTATTTTTTTTTTTTAAAAGATAATGTAATTCATTCAAGAGGAGACCAGCTACAGCATGAGGTTGCAACCCAATGTAATGCAAGGGATTCCTTTGGAAAGGAGGTAAGTACTTGCTGTAATGAGCTTATTAGAGGTTAAAACAAAGCTTTCAAAGAATAAATATCAACTAGGGGCAATTCTAGAATTTCTGGTCAGAATATGTGAAATGATCAAAATACCCTAAGTTGTGCGTCAGGAAAATCTAAAAATTTCTATGTGGAAGGAAAAGGAGTAGTGTTCAATTGAGAGGGGAGAACAAGAGAAGGGAAGAGAGATAAAAGAGGGTAGGGGAAGTAGCCGAAGGTTTCAAACCCAACTAAAACTTATTCAAAATTTTCAATGACTAATACATGTCGTGACCCCATCTTTAATAGACCCTAAAACACAAACAAATATAACTTTCTATTTTAAGAAACCTAAATAAACTAAGGGACTTCTAATAAGTAGACTTGCCTAAAACTAAAGTAATAAAACCCTCTAGAAAAAGGGTTGTCGACCAGCTTATCTTGAGGGCCCACACATGTGGTTTGATGACACTACAAAACAAAACAGGCTACATGTTGATCTACCCTGGAATACCCAGATTACCCATGGCTATTTCAGCCTTATACGAAACAATACCCTCAACTAAAAAAACCCAAAAACCTTGGCACAAAAGGTCTTATTACATTTATATCCTAAACACTAGAAACCCAAAAGAACTCTTGGTCGCCCAGCTCGATTCTTGGGCCTCTCTTTGGACCTGGGCTTCAAAAGTAGATAGACCTTGTCCCGTCCAGGTAAGTGTTGATGCATTATGATGGCACTATGGAAAGATACAAAGCCAAATTAGTAGTCAAAGGCTATTTAGAGACATGGGATAGATTATTAGGAGACTTTTGCCCTTGTGGTAAAGATGAATTATATGCACATATTGATTTCCATTGCAGCCAATCAGGGGTGGCATTTATTCCAACTCAATGTCAAGAATGCATTCCTTCGTGGAGACCCTGAAGAAGTTTATATGAGCTTTCCTCTAGGTTTTTTTGCACTCTATTGAAAAATGAAAATTATATCGCTTAAAGAAAACTCTATATGGGCTTAAGCAGTCCCCTAGAGCAAGGTTTGAGATATTTCCTGATGCCATGCTCAATATGGGTATAAACAGTGTCAAACCAATCACAATCTTTTTTCAAGCATTAGTAGGGAAAGGTGACAGCTCTTATTGTTTATGTGGATGACATTGTTGTTAAAGGTAATGATTTGTATGAGATCATTAACCTGAAGATGAAGAGTTTAAGATCAAAGACTTGAAACACCTCAAATACTTTCTTGGCAATGAGGTTGTTATATCCAAGAAAGGCATATTCTTATCGCAACGAAGTATTTTTAGATCTCCTTCAAGACTTTGGTATGCTAGGGTACAGACCATATGAGACTTCCATTAAGTCTAATTATCACCTCCGGGCTCTAAGCAGATGCAGGTCATAGATTTGTTGATATTGGTTGTTATAGAGATTGGTAGGGAGGCTAATTTACTTGACCTTGACTAAATTTGATATCTCCTATGCAATTGGAGTGGTCAATCAGTTTATGTATGCTCCTACTACGAGACATCTAGAGACAATATACCATATTGTTCAATACTTAAAGAAGAGTCTAGGTCAAGGGCTCTTGTATGTCAAGCAGAACGATATCTAAATATAAGCATTCATTAATGCAAATTGGGTTGGTTTTGTAGATGACAAGAGGTTTGCATCAGGATACTATACATTTGTGGGAGGTAATTTGGTTACATGAAAGAGCAAGAAGCAACTAGTTGTAACAAGATCGAGCAAAAAAAGTTGAATTTCATGCCATGGCAAATGGAAATTGTGAGATGCTTTGGATTTGAGACCTCCTTAGAGAGTTAGGCCTTTGCTCCCAAGGTTCTAGGAGCTTGTATTGTGACAATAAAGTTGCAATCAACATTACTCACATTCTAGTTAAGCATGAGAATACCAAACACATTGAGGTTGATAGGCACTTTATCAAGAAAAAATTAAAAAGCAGATTTGTATTCCTTTCATGGAGGTTGGAGACCAGTTGACCAACTTGTTCACTAAAGATTTATGTAGTCCTAGTTTCAATAAGATTGTTAGCAAGCTCGGTATGCATAATATCTACACACTAGCTTGAAGGGGAGTGTTATAGTGTATAAGTTTATGATATTATACATATAAGGGTACATATGTCTAGTATTGTACAAGGGTATACTTGTAAATACCCTTCTCTTACATTATATCCTTTTTATATAATATATAAAGTATGTGAAAGTAGTCTACAACTCTCCCCCAACCTTTACTAAAAACCCTAGCATCCACAAAGTAAAAATCCACTTAGGTTTTATCTTATTTTTTGAAAAGTAAAACGTATTTTTCACCTTTTTGGGCCTTACTTTGGGAAGTAAAAACTTACTCGTTTGGTTTGATTTTGGTATCATTTAAAAGGTTATTCACTTACCTTTACAATGAGGCCAAGATCATGTGAATCCAACATGATTTGAGAAAATTATGATCAAAATACCAGTACGGTATCAAAATATGACAGGATTTGTGTTTGTTAAAATTTTACTTTAATTAGGAGACATTTTAGGTAACTTCTTAGTGGTCAATGTTTGTCTAGGGTAAGTAATAAGGTTTCCTAGAGGAGATAGAATGGTTTAATCAATAAGTGATTCATTAAAAAAAAATTGATTCAATGAGTTTATTGTAGTTAGATGTTCAACCGTATGATCATCCTCAGTGAGATTTCCTTATTCTTTTCTTTTTATGAGAAAAAAAAAGGGAATATATTAAGAAAGCAGGAAACCAAATAGATAAGGGAAGAAGACATCCCCTACAAAAAAAAAGGCAGGATACCATACCACATCCTCCACCCACCCCCCACCCCCAAATGTATTGTTGATCCACAAGTCCCAATTGTGAATGAGTGCACCCCTCTCTAAATTGCCATGCCCCAAACAATGCCCCCTCCCCCCAACAAGATAACCTTTTCCCTAACTCTCCTATATACTTGGAATGACAGCTCCATAGCACCATAAAACACCCAGTTGTTTCTTTCCTTACAAATCGTCCAACAGTCCGCCACTGGAGCAAGCTGCCAAAGCTTCTTACTGAATGTGTTGAAGACTGAAGACTTCCCCCTGAAGAGTAAACAGAAAAGATCCGGAGGAGTTGCCCAAACTCATCACAAACTCCCTCACTAATCCTACCCATACATCAACAGTGAAAGGGCAATGAATCAATAGATGGAAAATGGATTCCCCACTATTGTAACACATCAAACACACATTTGTTAAATACAGACCCTTCCAGATCAAATTATCCATTGTCAATATCTTTCCCCGAGCCATAATTCACATGAAAAATTAAATCTTCAATGGCACTGGATGATTACAAAACCTCCTTCTACGGCAAACTCACACCTTGCAAACCTTCAATATGCCCATAATGCACTTTCATCGTAAAGCTCCCCCACCGGCCTGGACAACCAAATACTCCTATCTTTTAGAGATGGATTCATCTGGCAGGAATCCAATCTTCCCAAAAGACCAATAAGCGGAGGGATTTCCCAATCAAAAACAGATCTTCCAAAATCAGTTGCCACACTGCCCTACCAAGAGTGAAAGACACTCTCCAACAGAGACTTCCTTATTTGTTGTCAAATTAAACAATTCCATATACAAATGCTTAAATGGCCTCTCGCCACACCACCAATTAATCCAAAACTTGATCTTGTTTCCCCTACCTCTCTCAACTTAAGACCTCCTTTAAAGAGTTAAAATTGGCTCATTATTCCTTTCCAAACTGATCTCCCATAAGAATCCCTCACCTCATTGGGCTCCCAAACATCCCAAATCCCATATTTCTACGTCAAAATCACCTTCCATAAACTCCCATCAACCTCCCCTAGCTGCCAAATCCATTTAGTTAATAGAGCCTTATTATTATTTTATTTTTTTGGATAATTGTTAATAGAGCCTCATTCACCTCTTCTACACGATGAAGACCCAAACCACCATTATGTTTTGGAAAGTGCACCTAATCCCATGCTACCAAGTGCATACTCAAGCCTCCCTCCCATCCCATCCACAAAAATCCCTCTGCATTTGCTCAATTTTTTGAGCCACTTAAGAAGGAATGACAAACAAAGACAAGAGAGAGAGAGAGAGAGAGAGAGAGAGATTGGGCTACTAGCCAACGTCGCCTTGATAAGACTTAAGAGTCACCTTCCCCCTTTTGAGAGATAATGACACTTCTACCCCTCAAGCCTTTTTTGAACCCTCACAATTACTAGATTCCACACCTCCTTATGTTTAAACAACGCCCCTAATTGAAAATCTAGGTACGTCATTGGAAGTTGACCCCTTCTACACCCCAAGTCGGCTGCTAGCATATCAAGATTAGACACCTCACCCACTGTAATCAACAAGCTCTTTGCAAAATTCACCTTCAGCCCTGAAACAGCCTCAACGCATCTCATAACACACCTCAAACACCAAATTTGGCATTGCAAATTACTACACATAACAAGCGTATCATCAGCAAACTACAAATGGGTGACCGGCTTACCATCCTACCCCACTCGAAATCCCTCCAACAGGCTGTACTCCATAACTATACCCAATACTTTCATCACCAACAATACTAGAAGCAAAGACAGCAGGTCACATTTTCTTAGACCCTTCAAACTATCAAAGTAACCCACCGGAAAGCTATTTACCAAGACCAAAACATAAGCCATATCATAGCATTTTCTCATCCACCTTCTCCACTACACTCCAAACCCAAACATGCGCAATACATAATACAGAAAAGTCCCAATTCACATGATCATACACCTTTTTCAAATCCAACTTGCAAAGAACTTTCTAGTATACCATCCCTTAATATCGAGTCAATGCACTCATTTGCATAAAATACCCAATCTAAAATGGACCTGCATTTCAAGAAGGCTTCTTGCACCCTGGACAAAAACGACAAGAGAACTTCCTTGAGCCTTAAAGCCAAGCCTTCGATAGGATCTCATATGAACTTCCCAAAAGGCTCAATGGCCTATAGTCACCTACCGATTTAGCTCCAGACTTCTTGGGGATCAGAAAGATAAACAAAGCATTGATGCCCTTGTCAAGGAAACCACTTCCATGAAAGTCATTGTTTACCAATATCAACTCTCCTTCGATCACCTCCCATCATGTCGTGCAGAAAGCTATAGAGAAACCATCAGGGGACTAGGCACCTTATTCCCAACCATCTCTCACACGACCTTTTTCGCCTCCTCCTCACCAAAAAGACACCCCAACCAACCTACATGAAACTTGGATATGCAGGGAAAGAATAGCCCATCAGTCTTCAGCCTTTGGGCCCACGCCTTGAAGTAAAACTGTCTATAGTACACCTCTATCACATCTCTAATGTCCTCCACTTTCTTCCACACCACCTTGAGTCAGGATCTAAAATATAATGTGTCGTGCTGAGATTGGTTTTTCGGCCTTTTTTGCTGAAAAAGCAATTTCAGCAGATCCGGACTACCTCCCCTACCCTCAACCAAGTAATAAAATTAACCCCCCCCCTCTTCTACAATTAGCATTTTGTAAAACTCCGCATTCTTGTTCCCTTCTCTCAACCATTGAACGCTCGATTTTTGACACTACATCACTTCCTCCATATCAAACACCCTTGCATGCTCCTCCTTTCCCTCCAACCTCCTAACCCTTTCCTCCTCCAATAAACCATCCTCTTCCTCCTTCCAATCCCATCGCTAAATCCCCTCCAACACTGCCTCTTTCCTTCTCTCAATCTACCCAACCTCATCTTTATTCCACCCTTTCAACTTCCTCTCTCTTGATCATCTATGTTATCCTTCTATCAGCTTTATTAAAATTTTGTTTAATTCATCATAACCATTATCTCAACTCTATTTTCCTTCATTATTTCAATCACAAAAACATCACAAAGTGTTTTCATTTTCCTGCAGTCATCCTTCTTTTGCTTTTCACCCATTACAAATTTTTAATTTCTTGATTTCTCAAAGTTTTCTTTTAGAAACCTATAAACCATGTTTTATTCATTAACTCAGAACATGAACTTTCAAGTTTCAACATACCATTCTTCCTTGTACTGCAGTCCTAGATTCCTTGAATCCCTGAACTATAATACATCATTCAAGCTTTTTAATAATTAAACAATGCCTTCAGTTTACGATTGAACTACTAACAGTTTCAAAATTTAATTAAATTAAAAAAAAGAAAAAATGGAAGACATTAACAAAGTGATCTTATCAAATGCAAGATAAGAGATAGATATTGAGACCTCAAGCATAAAGGACAAAGTATTGTTCTCAGCCACATGGGATGCTATTATCTTCCTTGCTGGAGGCATGAAAGACCAAGCAAGACCCCATCGACATGTTTGTCCTTGCACAAATTCTGTATTCTTCACTACAGTGACCCCCACCTCTCGAAGCTTCGATACTAGGACCTTGAGGTTAGATTTCCTCCCAATCATTGAAGTGTACCACCTAAAACCAGATGAGTGAAGAGTATAATAAACAATGGTTTCTCCTCTCATTAAAGAGTACCTTGAGACACAAGAGATGAAGGAAATAACACCCAAGTAAAGAAGGTTTACCGGAAAGACTGCTTTAACACAACACTATCTTCAATAATACGAGTAATGAAAGCCTTTTCTCCACCAGGACAAACCATCTCCTCAATGCTCCCACCGCATGAAGTTTTTGGATTCAGTCCTGCTTGCTCCATGCTCTCAAAAAAGGGAGGATTACACATACAGAAGTCAAAAATTTCACCATCCTTGATGACACCAAGAAGTACAGGTGGTCCATAATAACCCTTCTTCATATCCGAAACCATGTCCAGCGAATCTGAGGCTGATGCCTTCTCACACAAAATCTTTGCTGGACCTTGACTGGTTTCTCTAGAACCCAACTGATCACAACAAGTCTCTTCCTTCAAAGGGATCTGTCCTGCATCTCCAGCTTTTCTAATTTCAATCAACTCCAAAATATGTGGATTATTCTTAACATTTCTTTCCGCCCACTCTAGAGCAACATCAGTAATATCTGCAACCAAGTTTAACGAATACCCATACTTCGCATTAATGTTAAGGCTACCGACATAAAAGACCTAAACACATTGCACCTTTCCATACCAACGAAACAGAAACAATTAGAACCAGGAAGCCCACCTGACGCAACAAATCTCCAACCTAAAAGAGATGCACCAAGAAGTGGGTAAATGCAGTTGGCTCCAGTTCCAATATCGAAACCTCTCACCTTATCTCCACTGGTGGTAGTCTTTGCAATAACTTCAGATGATAAAAGATCTTCAATCCAGTGGATGTAATTGGACCTGTTGGGTACCGTAGGGCAGAGTTGCCCATCGGGAATCCACCTGAAAATTGACAAACACATTGAAGTAACCCACAAACTCATACAGTTCAAATTGTAAACAGGGAATTGCACTAGCCCTTAACCCCCCCCCCCCTCCCCTCTCCCTCAAAGACTTCAAATTCCAAATGGAAAGACATCATTCGACCTAATGGTTGTGATCGAGAAACACCCTGTTGAACTCCCTGTAGACAGAGCTGATCATCGCCATCCAACTGCGAAATTGGCAAAAACAACTCCCAAATATTTACAGACGAAATCCGAAAAAAAAAATTATAAATAATATAAAGTCAAATTAAAACCCAGCTGGGATACAAAACCCTCAATCTCCAAAACCAAAATCCCAATCCTCCAAAACCCAAATACAGAATTACCATACCCTACCAAATTTTCATAAACCTAAACCTAAAAAGAAAGGGAAAACCCTGCAGTGTCCAAAGTCAAAACCCTAAGAAGTGATAACTGAACCAGAGAAAGATAAAAAAGGTGAAGCATAAAAGTCCAAAACGCTGCTAACAAACCATTTGACGCCATGGTCATGATCGAGCAAGACCCTTGTGAGCTCTCTTGTGGCATTGAAATCGGTCCAATCGATCCGTGGGCGACCCTCGTGAGAGTAGAAGACAAAAGGTTCGAATGAGGGGTAGAGCGACGCCAACAATCGAAAGTCCGGTGGATTCTCCGAGTATCTATTGCGAGGATGGATGGTCGGCCGTTCCAGCCTTCTTCTCTTCTTGCTCGGCATTTGGATTATTGAAAAATAATATATTCATACAGAATTACAGTTGCACTGGTGATCGTGAGGTTCCCGCCACTCTGGAGGAGGGACGGCATAAGAAAATGGCTTTTCAAGAGTAGAAGAAATCTGCGTATCAGCTCAGTTTGGGAGCTTGGAATCCTGGGCATGGTTATCGGGATCGCGATCCAAGTGGCAATCGTGAGGCTGCAGGATCTCTGTCTGACCACGATCAAGATCATGAGATTGCTTAGATCACGATCTCACAACAATCCTGATTGATCTACGTATTGTGTTGTTGGGTTTTTTTCTGTTTTTTTTTTTCTTCAAATTAATGAAACAAGTAGGAATCAAAGAAAGTGACTTTTCAATAGTTAGGGGTGTGCATGGGCCG
>JAOXJP010234818.1:0-10104 GCA_025762735.1 Platanus orientalis
AAACATATCTGATGCATATTCGAATCATAAACGAATCAAATTTATTATTACCAACATCCTCTCCGAAAAAATCCGTTCGAAAAAAATTCGAAACACGAGGGAACAAAAAAATTAGTACAACAGAACTTTTCCCATTTATTAACATGTAACACAACACTAACCGTTTGATGATTTAATCCAACGGTTACAAGTACAACTCATTCCCTCATATAAAACCCTAAAAGCGAAAACTAAACCTAATCTCCATTCTCTCTGTCTCCATCCCGCCTTAAATCGCAACGCCAACCAGCATTGCCGTCGCCGTCATGAGCCTACATCCTTGCGGTCGCAATCGTCATCGCCGTTGCAAGTAACATTCCTCTCTCCCTCTCCGGATCTCTCTTAGTCTCTCTCTCTCTCTTCGGCTCTCTCTCCCTCTCCGGATCTCTCTCCCTCTCTCTCTCTCTGTCTTTCTCTCTCTTCGGCTCTCTCTCAATTATTAGAAATTTTGATGAAAGTAAGTTTCATTTTGTGTTATTTATTTTATTTTTTTAGCCAGGAAATCTCCTGAAATATTAAGGAGTGCATTTTGTTACTTTGTTAGTGGAGGAAAAAAGCACAGTCAACAAATGCTGAGAAGAAGCAGACCTCAGCCCAAAGTGAGAATAGCTCTTTCTTCTTGCAGGCTAAGGTGCATTTAGAAAATACCCATTTTAACATGTTTTCTTTCCTTACGTAGGTGGGACTTGTGACTATGGAAACATCTACAACCAGGGGTATGGGACTAATACAACAGCTTTAAGCACAACCTGTTCAACAATGGGTTAAGCTGTGGAGCTTGTTTTGAAAAGGTACAAGCTTTATTTTTCTTATTCTCCTTTTTCCTTCCATTTTGCTCATCTGTTTTGTTGCAGAGTATCTCTTTTTTTTTGGGATCTAATAAAGTTCTTTATGGATTTAGTTAATCACCTTCATCTAGTTGGTGATTTTCTCTTTTCTTCTTTCCATAATATGGTTCTCTGAGCCAGGTTTTATCATTAGTTTGCTCAAGATTTTGTACCATTATGACACAATAGAAATTTAGAGACCCTTGTTTTATGTTAATTTTTGGCTCTTTTTACCCATCTTTCCTACTTTTATTGGAGGTTCTAAGGATTTTGTTTTACAAATTTTTGGTGGTTGTAGGGTGCCCTGCAGGAAGGAGGGACTTGCAAGGATAGACGTTATGGAGATAGGCGCCAACCAAGTCTTCTTCTCAATTGATATCATTTGTAGTTGGATAATTGTCAGATCTTCTAGATAGACCTCTTTACTTGCTTCTATTCTTTTTTTCTTTTATAATTGTTTTACTAATTTGCTACTTAACTAGTAATATTGATCAAATGACAAACTAGTAATTTAATTTATTTATGTAAATGAATGCATATAATTTAAAAAATGGTTGGTTTTTATTAAGAGGGATGCGTGTGATGGTTCAATTGATTTTAGAATGGAACATGTATGTGGAAGGCCACTGGGCTTGTAGTTCAACAAGGCTACATGTGATCTCTACATCACGCATATTTTGGGCTCATGATGGTCGGGTGCAATGGTGGGTCGGCCACACAGCTAGCCAATACTCAATAGTGCAAAAAGGGAGGCATAAGGTGTTCGAATATCGGATATCCGGTGTTTGAATATCAGATATTTAGAGTTTGAATATTCGGATATCGGATATTCGAACATTTTGACAAATAAATTATAATGATATTCGAATATCTGAATCTGTATATGATATTCGAATATCTTAACGAATTCAAATTTGAAATGTATAAAAAAAACCGTTGAATTTCAAATTGAATACGATTGTGTAATTATTGGGAACGAATCGAAAACGAATATACCAATATCCGATTCATATTTGCTCCGTTGACAGCCCTATCTGGAAGGGATTATTTGAAAACCCACTTTGTTTTGATGCAAACTACCATCTCTCTCTCTGACCAAGAAGAGTGTTTTCACGAAAGATGACCCAGCGCTGTCAATGACTTCCACCTACCCCATTCAACTTTTCGAACTAGGTCTCAAGGCCCTAACCTCCTCATCCTTGGAAGGAGAAGCTCGTCCGAAACATTTGCATATCACCGAACCTTCAATCCTCACCAGCCTTGTCATGTCCATTCGCAACTTCATCGTTCCTTCACCAGTTAGTGACTGAAACTCCAGAGAGACAACGGTGTTGGTGTCGGTGTAAAGGAAGAAGAGGAGATGTGAAGGAAGTACCAGGGATATTTTTGGATTTAAAAAATATTATTTTTAATACCCATTTTACCCCTATCTTGTCTTACGTGTATTCAACGGCTCAACGCTGGATAAAACAGGCGCCTTGAGTAAAAGGAACAAATTTTTTGCCTTTAAAAAGGGATGCATTCAGTGGGATGGTGAAAAGACACCACAGGGTTGAGCTTCCTCTACACCTTCATCCTCTTTTAATGCCCTTGGGATTTGGTACGAATGATGCATGAACAAACAAGGTCCAAATGGCTAGGGGTGGACACATTAGCACCGAAAAATGAAAAGCCCCCCCCCCAAAGTGTAAATCACTTTTTCGACGCTAATGTGTCCACTTCTGACACCATTTGGACCTTGTTCGTTCATGCCTTGCTCGTACCTAATCTCAATTGCTTTTAATGCAATGATTCGGGATTCTTGTGCATGGTTTGTACTGCTTTGTTGAGCTTTTAACACGTTTGTATACTTAACAACATTTAGTAGGCTTATTCGATAGATTATGTTAGGTTGTGTTTGGATTTGCAGTGATAGTTAAGGTTGCAGTTGAACTGTTAATATGAGAAAGCAGTTAAAGCTAAATTATACTATTTGGTTTATTACAAAGTTGAGCAATTAAAGAGTTTGTTATTGACAATCATTCTATCTTTCTTGTGATTAAAGCATTGTTGTTGATAAAAATGAAGCCTTATGACTCCCTTGTTTTTATGTTTTCAAAAAATTGTTTTCAAAATCTCTCTCTCTATTTCTCTAGTCCCACATTGGAAACTCACCAGAAGTAAATGTAGTTTATAAATAAATACTCTCTTCTCCATTGTGTATTTTGAGAGAACCCTTTATCTTTAAGCTTGTTATATGGGCACGGGTATGGGTAAAGACAAAGGCTTGCGCGTAAGGGCACTTGAGGTGCATTTTGCACATGCGCATTGGGTTGTAAAATTCATTTTCAATGGTCCATATCAGATATTGGATTGCTTGCGATCAAGATCGCATGCATCGTATAGGTACTTGACTTGTGAGTAAATCAAGATGAACCGCAAAGGAACCGGGTCACAAAGGGACTGAACCTCGCGAAGGAACTAGCCCATGAAGACCCACCTAGCAAAGGAACCAGACTACAAAGAGACCAAACCTCGCGAAGGACTTAAACCTTGAAAAAGACTGGACTACAAAGGAACCAGATCTCGCGAAGGATTAGGCTTCTTCATGATTGACCTAGAATGATAGGCTCAGGGGCCCATGTCATTAGTTGGCTTGCGAATGAAAGCCCATGTCACCCAGATTGATGTTCATGGAAAACTGGGCACGTTAGGGGAGTTGGTAAGAGTGGTTTAAAGGCAATGATAACCCAAATATCAAATAAAATGGCTTGAGAATCTCAAAAACAAATACTTGAACGTGAAAAGCAAAAATCTGAGAAGGAAAAGAAAATGAAAAGAAGAAAGAAAAGAAGATAAAAAAAAATAAAGAATAAGGAGAATAGACAACTTGGAGCCCTTTTCGCTTCCATATTCTTCCATTTTGTTCTTCTTGGCCCTTGGATCATCATCTCCATAGAGGAGTTCTTGTTTTGCATTATTATTGTAAAATCACCTCATTGAAGTGTGTTATCTAAAAAGAACCCCCACTTCGATTGACGGTGTAAATAATGTATTATTGATTTGTTTCTCGTATATGTTTAACAACTTGTTAAGGGGAGACTTTGCAGAAATTTTTACAAAATTTGAACTAATTTTTCATGGACATTCTTAGACACCCGACTTTTTAATGGTAATAAGTTACATGGGGATGTATCATACATTTATATTGGGCAATGCAAACCTTTAAAAGACAAGAGTTGATTCTGAGCTTAGTTGTATGCTGTAGGTAACTTGATATGTTCCATTACATGTTCTAGTGGAAGACCTCAACTATCTTCAAGAAATGTGACAATGACACATTTATGACTCAGATCACTTTGCTTTAATTTATTAAATTAAATTTACTTGATTTTAAAGTTTGTGAACTTTAAAGAAACTAATTGGCATTATTGGATTCACATTTCCCAATTGTTGTTTATCACAAGTAGCTCATCACTATGTGGTTATTCTAGTGATTTTTTAGCAAGGGCTCACCCCATCGTCATTGATAGCGCACGAACCAATCAAATATTCGTCAATGTCTTTTGCGGGCCGACCTTCAAGACCACTAGAAACACTTTCATACTATGCATCCCCTTATAGAATGGATAAATGTTGTCTTAGTAGTGAATCACTTACATTGTTTATCTTTTTCTTTAGCCAGCTATTTACAAATAATTGTGTCAATACGCTTTATCTTATAATAAACAACATTTAGTGGAAAGGTTACATTATTGTCCGTTCAGTTGCAATAAGTGTTTAATTGATTATAATAACAAATGTTCTAAGTAGTTAAAACATGTTTCTTACCAAAAGATTAAAAAATAATTAAGCATGTCTAGCGGGGAATGGAATGGAGCAGACCAGACATGAGATTCATTCTGTACACAAGTTAAACAAACAAGGACCATTTTTGGATAATAGGCTCACTGATTGACGGGTCTGTTTCTTTTGGGTGGGGTTTGAATTATCGCTAATTCGACTGGATATATATCACAATACTAATCAACCCATGACAATGCCTGACAAAGGTGTCTCGGTAATTGCATATAGATAAAAAGAAAATGTTACAGAAAAATACAAGGTGTGAGTAAATTTTCTGTGACCCTCTGTGCATCACAGACCGATACATGGAATGCATAGGATTAAGAGTGTTAAAAATGTGTTCAAATAAAAAAGGAGTCCTAAAAGAAACACCAAATTCAAAGACACATCACTTGATAGTATATGGCATGGTCACAGAGGATCACAAATGTTTTTTGGTTACAGAACATTTGCTTCGAAAGACAGAAGGCAAAGACAAGTGGGCTTGAATTATGTGAGAACGAATCTTGTGAGAACGAATCTTGTGAGAACCGTGAAAACGGCACCAGAGGGGCTGACTCATCAGTACCGAAAAGTGATTTGCACTTTTTGGGGGGCACTTAACGCTCTTCGGTGCTGATGTGTCCGTACTCTGATGCCGTTTTCACAGTTCTCACAAGATTCGTTATCACCTAATTTTGAGTGAAGACAAGTATTATCAAAGTACCATTGGTCAGGCATCGTGTCATGTCTTGGATAGGTACTACCATGATATCTCTTAATTAGGAAATGATTCGACTTTTTTCAATTAATCAGATTAGTTATGAATCCTCAAGAGACCAAGATTTTGATCAATAAGTTCTTGTCAGATCCGATTTGATATCATGCCATTTTTAGTATCAATCAATGCGTGACGCAATACGAGACAAAGGATGTCTTGGTAATATATAAGAAGATGTTATAATAAATACCAATGCGTTCTTGGATTTGTATTGGCATAATACCTAACCTTGTATTAAATTCACTCACACCTTACAAGAATCTTACTAAATTCCGCACCAATCGGAGCCGAGTCCAGATATACTGAAATTGGTTTTTCAGTTAAAAATGCTGAAAAACCAATCTCAACCAACAGAAGATACTTTTGATAAACATTCTTAACTGTCCTAACGATTCAGTAAACAGGATTGTAGACATTTTTCTTTTGGTTCTGTTTAGTGAATATTTACATGTCATGCTAGGATAAATTTTTCGACATTTTTGCTAAAAAACAAATTTCAGCAAATCTTGATTCATCAAAACTGTTATGTACTCATTGAACAATCTAAGCCGCCGCCAATGTCATTCTCCTGAGTCAAGATTAGAATCTTTTTTTCTTTTGATGATGGAGGTATCCAGGCCTCTTAGAACACTTGACTAGATCCTTGGGACACATGGGTTTCCTGTCTCTTCCACGTACCATGTAAATCAGGTTTTCAAATCATTTAAAATACATTAGCATATAGTTATTCTAAAAGCAAAAGGGAACACATTTTCTGCCCAGGGTTTGATGTCCAGGGCATTATGACTTCATTTGGAATAAAATGGGTGAAATTTTGAAATTTCATTTAACCCCCTGTCCATTTTTTTTCATGTGAAGTCACCTACTGTCCTGAGCAATACATCTATTTTTCACTCAAAAAATAAAAAAATTCAACAAATTTTGTGCAGGGATTGTAAATTTTTTGTATACATGTCAAGCTGTAAACACTCGTTGCACCTTAATGCAGTCTAACTCACAGCAGAGGATCTGAATATATTCCCCCCTAGGCCCCTAGAACCTTAATATCCCCACAAGAGATAAAGCCCCTTTTGCCCAATTGGAAACAAAAGTTACATCATCAATAAAAAGTTACCACGTGTAAATATCTCAACTACAAACATCAAAAGTTACATCATCTCTCTCAAAAAAAAAAAAAACGTGAATTTCTTACGCATAAGCCCTTGCGCTCTTAATTCACAAGCTACCGTTTTACTGCGAAGAGATTTGAAGGCAAAACAGAGAGCGAAAAAAAGGGAAAGTAAACGAGAATTAACAATCCCGCCGGTTTAAAGGTGACAGGAAACAAAAAAACGTAAAAAATAAAAATAAAATAAAATTTCTGGCACAGTAGTATATAAAAGCCCAAACGAGATCTCTCGTCCTCGCTTTATATCTCGAGCAAACCCCTAATTTTGGTCCCAAATCTATTTCTTCTGCTCTGATCGGACTCGTTGGCCGGAAATTCTTGATAATGACCGTCGGAATCTCGCCGGGAGGGTGCAGGAGGACGGAATTGTAGCGGATTCTGGCGAGGTAAGCATCTTTCACCGCCGGAATCCGGTCGGATTTGGTTTTTTTGTTTTCTGATTTGTTGTTGCTTGGGATTTTGTTACGATCATCAGATGAGGTTTTTAGATCTGGTTTAGGTTTTTTGGATTTTGAAAAGAAGGTGTTACTTTAGATTGAGGTTGATGGGAGGTGATTTTAGGGTTTCTGGTGCGGTTTTTGTGGAGTTCTTTTTTTGTTGGATTCGGGATGGTGTTGGGTTGATTTACAAGGGAGATCCTTGAATTTTGGGGTTTGATATTGTGGTTGTTGAACAAGATGAAAGGGGGCTCGGTAGCTGGTGCTCGGCGTGGGAAGCTGGAGAAGGATTGGGAGTCTTCGGGGAAATTGATCGTCGGAAAGAAAGGGGATGGAGCGAGTGGTGTCTCGTCTGGAAAGCAGAAGGTGTTTGAATCGAAGAATGAGAAGAAGAGAAAGCGGTTGATATTGAGTGATTCTGAATCTGACAAGGACTTACTTGTTTCTCCTCGGAGAAAGGCTGTTTGCGGAACTAGTCGAGATAGTAATGGTTCTGCTACTCCTAAGAAGAATAGTGTAGATCGTTTTAAAAGCAAAGAAGAGATTAATATTGATAGGAAGAGAATCAGGTCGGAACCCATTAAAGGTAGAGAAGATGCCAAAATCAGTAGGAACAGGTTTGTAGAAGATGAAACTGAGGGAAAGATAAATAGGTTGGATGTTTTCGAGTTCAGTGAAGATATCTTAATTGATAGAAAAAAGATTAAGAAAGGGCATGCGAATGGTGGTGGAATTAATAATGCAGGGCGTAGTATTTTGAGTTTGAAGTCCCCGACATCTAGTGGAATGCAGAGGGAATTTGGAAATGAATGCAGCAGAAGTATTGTGGCTGACAAGAGGAGAAGTACTAAGTTTGAAGGAAATGGCACCACATTGGTTCAACGTACCAGGGGAACAGATAGTGCAGATATGAAGAGGTTCGAGATGAAAGGAGCTGCGACATTTCGATCAGATGGCATGCTGAGGGAAAAGCTAAGGGCAGCTTGTAATGAAACTATCAGGGTACCTGGGAAAAATGGTGTCCTGAAGGTGATGATCAACAATAAGAAGAAGGTGGCTGGGTCTGAAAAGACTTATGGTCGTCGGATGGCTGAAGAAAATGGGAAACTTTCTGGGTCTGAAGGTACTTCCAACTGGAACTCATTGCTCCGTCCTCCATACTTGAAGAAGAAGTTTCATAAAGAATCAGGTTCATCTGTAACAGAGAACCAACTGAATGTACGGAAGCTTTCGTCAACTAAGAAGAATAAAACCCATCATTGGAAAATAGAGGACAGTGATACATCATCAAGACGGGGTTCAAAGGATGGGGATACTTTTAGTTCCAAGAAAGAGGTTCGGAGCAAAAGAAATGTGAATTTGACATCTGAAAGTCCCTCACCAACTCGACGAGCTAGACGAGAAGTGAAGCGCATTGGTACGGAGAAGCAGTTAGTACGAAATCAGATAAGGGACATGCTTCTCAGTGCAGGCTGGACGATTGATTTTAGGCCTAGGAGGAATAGAAACTACCTCGATTCAGTGTACATCAGTCCCACTGGAACAGCTTACTGGTCTGTCATAAATGCTTATGAAGCGCTTAAAAAGCAATATGAAGATGGGGATTGTGGTCCATTTACTCCATTACCAGATGAGGTCCTTGGTAAATTAACAAGGCTAACACGCAAGAAGATTGAGAAAGAAATGAAAAAGAAGCATAAAAACGACAAGGGAAGTAAGAAAGCAAAAGAGGCCACTGAAAAAAAGACTGCCAAGAGTAAGCACATTATGGAGAGCATTGGAAGGAGTAGAAATGAAGAAAAACTGAGTTCTTTCATCAAGCAGGGTGGTAAGTCACTGAAGGGGAGAATAAAGGAAAACAATGTTGTTGGTCTAAAATTAAAGGGCCTTGCTAAGAGTCAGAAATCTACTCATTTTTCTAAAGTAGGTCATGTAAAACGGGAAAGTTTACCTCATGAACGAGGTAATTTGAATGTTATCTCACACAAGGGAATGCCAAAGACTGTTATGGCTCAAAAGCCATCCCGTGCATCCAATGTTCACTTGGTACAAGAAAATAAAAATAAAAAGCAAAGTCGATGTGCTTTGTTGGTTCGGAGCTCTAATAAAGGGGTGAATGTGGATGGTGATGATTTCGTACCATATACTGGAAAACGAACCGTGCTGTCCTGGTTGATAGACTCAGGTACTGTTCCCCTGAGTGGGAAAGTGCAGTATAAGAATAAGAGGCGCACACGAGTGATGCTTGAAGGTTGGATTACAAGGGATGGTATTCACTGTGGTTGTTGTAGTAAAATCCTCACAGTTTCAAAGTTTGAGATTCATGCCGGAAGCAAACTACGTCAGCCATTCCAAAACATTTTTGTAGAGACTGGGATTTCCCTTTTGCAGTGCCAGCTTGATTCATGGAATAAACAGAATGATTCTGATCGCCGTGGATTCCATTTCATAGACAATGATGGTGATGATCCAAATGATGATACCTGTGGAATATGTGGAGATGGTGGGGACTTGATCTGCTGTGATAGTTGTCCTTCAACTTTTCATCAAAGCTGCTTGGGTATACAGGTAGGTATAAATTATTATATTTCTATCATCCAAAAAAAATTATTACATTTCATATGGTTCTATGTGTTGTATAATCATAGTAGTCATAGTTTTAAAAGATGGGTTGTTTTTATTATCATTTGAATTCGTTTTTTGGTGTGTCATTGGAGATTATTAAACATAAAAGCCAAAAAGTGCATGTTATTTTGTCATGTTTGTGATCAAGTGGAGATTGGGCTCTTTTTTGCATGAGCCTAAGATGACAATACTGAAATTGATGTTGGTTAGAAAAGCTTACCTGAAATGAAGAATATCTTAAAAGCAACTGGTTTAAGTTAAAATATAACTTTTCTATTCTTTCTTCTTAATAAACTTTATTGTCGTCGATAAAAAAAAAAATGCTCACCATTACTTCAAGCAAGATCCTTTTCATAAAAATGAAAACAATACAACAACAACAACAACAACAACAACAAACAGCCTGATCCCAACTATTTGGGG
>JAOXJP010234819.1:0-24111 GCA_025762735.1 Platanus orientalis
CACTTATGATATTAGCTATTTCTTCAAAATTCATTCTGAGATATAATATTTTATATATTGAATTAGTAGCTTAATTACATAAGCTTAATCGCATAAATAAACTACTAACATTTTGTCAAAGAAAATTAGCTATTAAACATGTTAATTGCATGATTATTTGACCTAATGTTCATACTAATATAGCCACATTGAAAACTGAGATATGTAATTTTTACCTAGCACATAAATTTGGTTTATTTTAAGAAACTTTAAATTTTTAATCATTTTCCAATAAAAATTAAACAATATTCTTTTTTCTTTAGAATCAAAAACTCAAAAATCTTTTTATTTTTTGTTTTTTCGTTCGGAAGTGGAGGTCCAAGCACTACTGGTGCTGTTCAGATCTATAGGTCTGAACAGTCCTAACCTTGTTCGGGCTTGCACCACCGAACGAAGAAGAAGAGAAAAAAAAAAAAACAAATAAAAAAAAGCATACTTGCAGGTGGAGGGAGGAGGCAGCGGTGGCAGCAACTAATCCAGTTGCGATGGCGATGGCGGCAAAGTCCGACGGGGGCGTTAGGTGGCGCTGACCGGAGGGGGGAAGAGAAGAGGAAGAAGAAAGAAGAGGAAGAAAGGAGAAAGAAAGGAGGAAGAGGAAGAGAGAAGAGAGAAGAGAGGAAGGAAGAAAGAAGAAAGGAAGAGAGAAGAGAGGAAGGAAGAGAGAAGAGAGGAAAAAGGTTACGTTGTTTAGCAGGGAGAGACGAGAGAGGGAGGGGTGTGGAGAAAAAACACATATAAAAAGGGGTTTAGGTTTTGAGGGTAATTTGGGAAAGGTACGGGATGTGGTGAGCAAAAACAAAGAGGGATGGTGAGCTCGGGGGTGTGATGATCAATTTTAGGGTGCCAATAGCCTCTCCCTAAATTAAAATCTCTCACATGTTATTTCTTGCCTATTCATTGGCACCATAGAGGTACAAACTCAGACAGTGCATTAAATTAAAATCCCTCACATGTCATTTCTCGCCTATTCATTGGCACCATAGAGGTACGAACTCTAATGCTAACTCTAATGTTAATGGTTGACATTAAAAGGTTTTCTCATGACAACATTTTCTCAAGAAATCTTTTCTAAGCTATCTGGTTGTCATGGAAAGTTGGTTTTGTCTATCTGGTTGCCATGGAAAGTTGGTTTTGTCATGTATCTCTGTCTCATGATTATTTTATTTCCTTTTCTTGTAGGATTTTCTTTTCTATTTTTTTTCTTTTATTTTCTATACGATTCAAGGCAACCAGACTGGGCCAAAAAGCATTTCCCTGGATTAATAGAAATTAATGGGAGGAAAGAAAAGACCCTTAAATAAAATCATTGAATTTTCTTCATCTGCTTATAGCTTCAACAGTCTAGATTGTTCCCCACCGCAAGGGTGCAGCCACATATTCAATGGTTCAAGATTATAAATATGCATTTCAAGATACGCACATGAGTCCAAACATATTCTCTTTGTCCAATATTATATTTAGTTTAGTGATCTTCTAGGCCCCTATCGTGCCATTCGTGCGTGCACGTAGGCACTTAGATCCCTCGCCATCGTGCATGCATGTAATTCCCTACCTTCTAAATATTTTACAGATTACGTATGCGCTTGAAATTAAATTATCTGAAACAACACCTTTAAAAGGGTCTTGTGATGTTGCTTTTTCATCTCAACGTTGGTAAGCTTTCCCTAAAGAAAAACACCTATTCTTACGTATAGACGCAGCCATGGCCCTCAACCATCTCCTGCTCGTATTCTCCCTGGTTTTCTTGCCTCTAGCAGTTCATGGTTATGTTAGTGGTGATGGGTCAGATGGTTATGGCCCAAAATCTACCTTTGAGAAGTCAAAGGTGAAAGGCAAGGAGCTCCTCACAACCATCGGTGTTCAGGGACTCGTTTATTGCAAATTAGGCCCTAAACTCATTCCACTTCAAGGTGATATAACATCGTCCTGCTTGAATTACATCTATGCTAGTAGAATTTTTACCAAGTCCCACCTTTTCAAACCCCGAGGGGTAGCACAGTTGGTCAGGATCACGCCTCAAGAAGCCTAGGTCCTGAGTTCGAAACACCCCCCCTTTGGGGCCACTGTAAAAAAACCCGATTTAATTTACATGGGAGAGGCAGGGAGTCCATGTGCCCAAATGACTTAGTCAGGTGCTCTAAGAGGCCTGGATACCTCGGTATCAAAAAAAAAAGGTCCCACCTCATCTTCTGCTACTTCTGAAATTTTTAAAATTTTGGATGCATGAACGTACTCTATGTAAATTCTTTGCCTATGTAAATTCTTTGCTTCTGTGTATACAAGTAAAAATCTGTCTAAATTTTGCTTTGTGTGCTTGTAGGAGCTGTGGCAAGAGTAACATGTTTAGCTGTTAACGGGAATGGATACGAGATGGCTCCCTTCTCCATCCTAAGTGGTGCAACTGACAAAATGGGTTACTTCTTCGCGACGTTGGCATCCTCGGAGCTGGAATATAATTGGAAGCTTTCAGAGTGCAAGGCGTTCCTGGAGAGCTCTCCATTGGAGTCATGCAGCGTTCCCACTGATTTCAATAAGGGGATGAGTGGTGCCCTTCTTGTCTCCAACCGCTTTCTGGTCCACAAGAAGATGAAATTATACTCTGTGGGGCCTTTCGTTTACACCTCAAAGCCCAAGTCAACTACTAACAACGGTTATTGAATAGAGATGGATACTGCTGCAAGTAGTTAAGGGAGGGTTCTTATGCTTTGACGTTCATTATTGTTGATTTGATTGAGAATAATTGTAGGGGTAACGTTGATGTATCATCCCTCTAAGCTAATAAAATCATTTGGAATCACCGAAGTTTATTTTAACTTTTAAAATACTAAACGATCTTATTTGGTGTTTCATGACTCGTAACGATTAGAAGTGGGCATGGGCTGGGCCAGCCTGAGCCCAGACCGAAAAAGCCTGGTCCAAGCTAGGTTTGATAAGGGTCCAAGGCACAAACTTTTGTTTATATATGTATTATATATAATGTAATAAGCCTTTTAAAATTATTAATATTTTATATCTTATTGCTCAATTGGTTGGAGTTACTTGTTATATAATAGGTCCTGTGTTCAAATCTAAAACTCAAAATTAATAATATTTTAAATTCATGAGCTGGCTTGGCTCATGCCTGATAAATTAACTAAGGCCCGGCCTAGACCTAAGTTTTTTTAAAAAAAGTTCAGGTCAAAACCTAGGCCTGAGCCTGTACTATAATTATAGGGTCGGACCCAGGCCTACCATGGCCCTGCCCGAGACCGGCCCATGTCCATTCTGATCAATGAGGGATAAACAATCAAAAGAAGGCCAGAGTAGCTCCCGATCAATGGTCACATCTATTCATTGTTGAGAAATTTTCCATAGAAATGATTGAATGGTCAAAACATTATTCTTTGAACATAGAATTATCCATGCTTTTGAATATCGTGGACAGGAAGTGGCGAAACAATGGATCCCACTTTGGAAATATTCAGAGGAAAAAATCAATCAAATGCTCAACCATTAGATTTTCTAGAATGTTAAGAAATGTCCAATTAAAATAAATGGATTATACTTTGTTGGTGGTTTTCTTACCTTGACTAGGGTTCGGGTGAACCGTGTGGTTAAAGTCGATCCAATTCATGGCTCAATTAAAAGGACTTTTGCGAGTAAAGGCTAGTAAAGGAATTGACAAATGCACAAAATAAAAATAATAATACTAAGAGAAATTTTGTATACTTAGAAACACCTTTGTTGACTCTGTGATCACTCCCCAAGGATGGTTGATCAATGTCATAGAAAAACTTTTGATCTTTCTAATTACTACTTTAGCTCTACTCCTACTACTCTTAGGGAATTTAAAAACATAAAAATTGATTTCATGTTTGATGATCTTTTCCACTAACCCTCACTATTTATATAGCTTTTGATATAGTTATTTGGCAGCCAAAGAAGATCCTGAGTATATGGCCACCTTCTTGAACACTTGTTCTCAAAATCATCATTAAAGACCTCGACATGTAAGCCATCATGCAGTTTTTTCTTTAATTATTGGTACCTTCAGTTATTTCTTATATTGGAGGATACACGTTGACCCTTTTCGTCTTTCTAGGATGTGGCAGTTCCATGTTTATCACTTCCTTGAAAATAATTGTAAACCACACATCTCCTTACTGGCTATATTCAAAATGGAGTAAACACACTTGCTTGTTGACATCATCCAATCAGGTTCACATTTGATTCAAGCGATTTCTTGGGTTGAATCACTGGATGGTGCCCCTTTAGTCTCCTACACATGGGCCTCATGTCCAAGAGTAGAAAATGGGAGCCTTGCACGCAGTTATTTATTTTTTTGGTGGGGGATGGTCGGATCACTCAGGCTTGTTACAAGCATAATACTATTATAAAACACCAACACCATGGGTGGAAGAGGCAGACGCAAACACGGTCAGCTACAAAATTCTGTCAGGGGATCCGACCCCAGATCTCTCCTATAGTGACAGCCAACCATGTATGACACATTTGCCATCCTTCTCTCATATGGCAAATTTCAGCTTTATAGGGCCCAATATTTGGCCTACGAGAACTCCTGGAACTTTCACGGGCATTATTGGATGAGGAGTCCCATACACAATGGGATATGGGCTAATGTAGACTGAATGACTGATCACATAGGCAATCCAGGGACCTATTACCAAAATAAAAAGACAATCCAAGGGATCACTTACGTAATAGATGGTCGAGATTGGCAATGTCATCCTTCAACATACTTAGCGTAGGACTGTCAATCGGGCCAGGCTGAGGTCAGCCTGAACTTAGTTACATGGGCCTGAACTCAGCCTAAGTCTGAACTAGGCCCATTTCAAAATTATGGGCCTCGGGCTGAGTTCAGGTTGCCCAAACTTGAATTTGCTTTTTAAGTTTGGGCACATAATGGGTCTATAATTATCCTTAAATACTTTAAAAATATGTTTAATTAGTTAAATTTGGGCTGATAATGAACTCATAACTGCCCTATATTTGTTGGGCCAAGTTATGCCAGTTTAAAACCTGTCAGTCCAAGCTATACTTATTTCAGGCTGGACCAGGCCAGACTATATTTATTAATATTTTGGGTCTGGTCAGGCTAATTTCGGGCTAAAAGTAAGTCTGCCTAGACTTGGCCCGAAAAAATTTTGGGCCTGAAAGCTGGGCCCAAACTCAGTTGAGCCCAATGTTAAGTTGGCCTAACCCATCTATTATTTCAGGCTTGACATAGGTCGGGCTTGAGGCCATCCCAACCTAATTGACACCCTTACCTATCACCTAAGGATGATTATCATTTTATTTATTATATTATTTTACTTATTTACTTTTGTTTTATGTTAAACCATATTATAAAATATACATTTTTTCACATGCTACCCTTGTATACCAAATTTTTAAATAAATGTGCATGTGTAAGTGTTCTTTCGAACGTGATATTATATTTCTTTATTTCTATTGATTCAAAGCCATATTTTAATTATGCCACGTGTATGCTCAATAGGAAATCTTGTCTTGCTATCTAATAATAGAACATCTTTTCACTGAGAGAGAGAGAGAGAAACAGTTTTTTTTTTAAATTTTGGTACGGACCTCTGGCGTCTACATGAGAGATTCCTAACAGTTGGTATTTTTTTTTTTTGGGTATTGACCTCAAGTGTCTATATTAGTGTCTTCTCATCTCACCCCCCCTCCCCCCAAACTCTAACCCCAACCCCAACCCCAAGCCCAAGGCAACTTCCACTGTACACTGCTCACCCCACCCCACCTTCCCAGGGAATTTACCTTGAGTCTTCCCTTTGGAAGACATATGCCTCAGCCACTAGAGCACTGGGTCGTTGGCTTCAAACAGCTGGTATTACAAGGTGGATTGTATCCTCTCCTCTTAACTTCTGCTCCTCTCTGCACCCTGTCAGGGGGTGGGCACATCAGCGCTGACAAGTGATATGCACCCCCCAAAAGAGTGAAAATCACTTGTCAACACTGATGTGCCCTCCCCTAACAGGGGGCAGAGAGGACCGAAGTTAAGAGGAGCGGATACAATCCACCCTCTTAGATATAATTAGCAAAAGTGGCTTATATTTACAGTTGTAATGAAATATATTCCTCATCAAGAAATCTTTAATGTTAATTTGTTTTAAAATATCTTTATAGGTTATTTAGAATATTAGGGTTGTCTTAGGTGGAATTAGAAAATTTTTATTTTTAATATTCTTTCCTCTTTTTAGTAATTACTAATGTAATAGGACTTCACATCTATTTAGGATATTTCTATTTTTGGGTTTCAGAATCTTTGTTGTATAAAATTACAATCGTAATCTAAAGGAAAATAGTTATGAAATTGTGAGTTGCTGAAAATTTTCTGTACTTGAATTCTTGTGCTCTCTCTTATTCATGGTATTTTTGTTTGTAAAGGTGAACAGGTTCGTTCGAAGGTTACGTCAGTCGGTTAGTTGAATTCATCCATAGTCACTCGTCGCAATTCACTACCAATCCAAAAGATAATCCGAAGGCTTTGGGATCAAGGTATCATTAGCCGAAGAATACCCTAGCCAGCTTAACGAATGCCAGTGACGGAGACATCGTAAAATTGGTCCGTATGCATTGCGGTAAGTACTCCATCCTACTACAAGTGCTGTGCCAACCTTTATCAAGTCTGAATGTTTATCGACCACTTGCCAAATATTTTTTACTATCTCAATTCACCTCCTTCTTAACATGCTTCTTATTCAAATCTATTCCTAACTATCTGCAGAATATCATGCTGGTAATAGGAAATGCTAGAGGTAGCCCAACATTTCAACAGCCCTATCCTCATAGGGGATCATAAGGACTGTTCTTTTTTCTTATGGCTTCTTTGATAATTGCAATTAAGTTTGCCTAAGCAGATGTTCAAACAATTGGTTAGAATTCATCAAAGGTAAAAATTCTGCTACACCCAATTTGTCTGTCCCATTATGTCCTCTCATACAAAAGGTGAAGTATACAGGGTTAAAACCATAAAAACAGTTTTCAAATGAAAAAAATAAGTACCCATACAAATGGGGTTTATAGGGTTAAAACCATAAATATGATTTCAAATGAACATTTGCTCCCTATTTAAAAAAGGGAGCCGTATCCTCTAGTTCATATTTTTGGTGCTCCACTCGTATTCCAAGACACAACGGAGGCAAGACTTTCAGAAAAAAAATATATGAACCCCACCTCCTTAGTGTCTTGGAGTACAAGTGGAGCACCAAAAATGTGGACCAGAGGGTATGAATCCTTAGACACCAAATTCAAAAGGCCATCATGTGTCAGTCTGTGGTGTGAAGACATGGGGTACAAACAAATTTGGGAGTAGCATCCTTTCCCTTCATCAAATGAATTAACTTTGCTGTTTTATTTATTTTATACTGAGGGCTCCTTTCACCATTAGCTGAATTGTGGGGCTTTCGTGTTAGGCTAGTATAAGAGTGGTCCCAAAAACAAAACAGTGAATCAGAGAAACTTGTTGCCGAAGTTTTCCCTTCAAAATTTCAATATGTGAGAACTATCAGAAAAATGACAAATAAGGTGAAGGCACGAGAGACGTTCATCTTAGGAAATGTGTCACTATGACAGTCCCACCTTTCTTGTCAGTAGTTGGCACCACATGAATGGTGGTTCCTGGCCAGCGCAAATATTCAGCCTAAGAGGATATCAACCCCACTATGACACCACTATTTCAACATGTTGTAATTATCTGTAGTTTTTTTACATTAATTTCATATTTTTTATTTCATTTTATTTAACTAAAGGGACGGAACAAATAAAATAAAATAAGAAAGAAGTATAAGCTAATAGCAGAAGTGTCACGCATGGGACGTCAGTAACTCATAATTTGATTTCATTTGGTACGTCCCCTTAATGACCTGTTATGGTCCCGGCATATATACAGCGGCTAACATATGGTGAAAAACAAGTGATTTACACTTTTTTGACAGATGATTTCTAGTTTTTACACCACATGTTGGTCACAGCATATGCCATGACCATAATAACAGGTCAGTAAGGGGACGTACCAAATCCCTTGGGCACTAATGATACGATCCATGGGAGGACGAAGATTTTAGCTTCTAATTCCTACCTTGTTTGCCATGTGCTGAATTTAGGTTATGCGTCATATTTTATCATAATTCAATAATATTTCTTACATTAAATTGCATTTTTTAATTGAGAAAAAGATTAAAACTAAATTTGATTGGAAGGAAAAACAGTCTCATGGATTAAAAAGGAGAAAGTTGGGTTGAACATGGAAAAAGAAAGGTCAAAGATGGCTGCGACAAGTGTTACTTCACTTATCAGGTTTCCCACCACTGATTCACTTCGGATCTCATGACTGTTTATATTGAGACAAAAATCTCTCTTAAAAAGTGTACGGACATTTAGAAGAAATTGAAGATTACAAATTGTGTGGTGGGTCCTCATGGGTTGTTGGAATCTTATGATTTATATACAGTTTAACCAAACTGACAGCTCTATTAAAAAAAAAAAAAAAAGAACTCTAATTTGGAAAATGGGTTTTCAGCTGAAGCACTTGACCATACTGCATGGAAAAAAAAATGACCATTGTTGTTTTTTTTTTTTCTTTTCATCATGCAGTACACTTAACCGGCTTGAGTTGATTTGAAATTGGATTCTTTCTTTTGATTGCTACGCACAAATGCCCCCTTGCAAAGTACAATTTGTAAAACCTTAATCTTGTCTTGCCACTGCACCCGTATATTCTATATTTAGACTAATGATACATTAGAGGTGGATATGGCTTACTATAAACTAAACTCCCCATATGGTAGAGTATTAAAATAAATATGTGGTGACTTAAATACCACTGTAATTCTAATGAATGTCACACTACACAATACTCTCAATTCTTTTTGTGTTTTTTGGTAATGAATACTCTCAGATTTATTTCACTTATTTAAAGCCTGGAATTTGATTCCCCTCCCTTCATAATTTTTCTAAGAACTAAGAAATTAGTTACCATAAAAAAAGAACTAAGAAAATATGTTGTTTTTTTTTTCAAACGATTTTAATTGTTGATAAGCTAAAAGGATTTAAGAATCTAGAATTAACAGTGCACTCAAAATAAATGCCAGAGTATTTGTTTTTATTATAGAACCTCGTTATTTATTTATTTATTTATTTATTGAACTCTGTAAAAACTTGGGATCTAATTAATCCCATAACATTTTTCCTCTAAATTCAACGGGATAAAATGCAAATTCATGATTTTTTCTCATGACATGTAACACCGATACGATTCTCATGTGACAGCTGAGGCGTCAACCCAAAATGGGATCTAATTAATCCCATAATATTATGCTCTTTCCATGTGGAAATTTTCAGTCCAAATAATCTGACCACGTAGTAAAACGTTTGCCTCTGTGTAGCAGAAGACCTACTGTAACCGATGTTGCTAATCAAACAAAAATAAAAAAGAAAATTAAACTGAACACAATTGTTAATTATTAATCATTTTTATGTGCATTCATTGTCAAAATTTATAGAATCTGTCAAATATATAATAACACGGGATAGATATAAATACTTCAAAACATAAGAACGCAAGCCCCAAAAACCCTTTAACCAAAAAAATGAAAAATGCCCAAAAACACAAGAAAGAAAAAAGAAATAAAATCCTACTTGAGCTGGCTCTCCTTCCTCTTCATGTCGACTATGGTGAGGCCCGGAACAATGATGGCTTGCTACGAGAATGATGTTGATGGATGACTAAGTGAACAACAATGGGACCCCTCTTTCTCTCTCACTCTCTGTCTTTTCCTTCCTTTTTTCTTCTCTTATTTGAAATTTTTGTTTGTCTCGTTTCAACGAGGTAAATCTAGTAGCTAAGTTGATCTGAGATTCATGTCAATACAAGGTTCGACACGCCTGTTTAATGGATTAAAATAAGACGGCTTCTTCTTGAACCTCTCGAATTGGTAACAAAAAGATATCCATCTTCTGATCCAAGGTCAAACATTAACGTTAAGTGGACGCTGATTAAAGGTCAAACATCAATGGCACGCGGACATTGATTAAAGGTCAAACATCAATGGCACGTGGACGCTGATTTCAGGAACTGTCTCTTTAATGGCTGGTTCGCGTAAGATCCCACTTAGCCTCAAGTTCACACTTTAAGAGTCTTTCTGTCTCTCCCTCCGTCCATAGGCAAGATAAGGACATCCCTTCTCCAGAAATTTTAGTTTTGGCAAGTTTTCAGCCAAAGAACTCCTTACGTGGAGTGATTTTCCTTCTCCAAGTTGAAAGAGAAGTTAGACATGAGGAGATCGTGACAAGGTCTGCTGTAGCTCTGTTTCGTGTTGTTCTTTTGTTGCTCTTGCCATAGAGTGAGGTGCATGTGATGAAAAAAAAAGTAAATAAATAAAATGACTTTATTGCCTGTAAGCACCTTCTTTCCACCAAAAGTCACTCTATGGTGAGAACAATGTTGGAAACGGTTCAAAAAATGCCCATATTTTTTTGTATAAAATCTGATTGTTTAGTTATGTTTAAGCCAAAATAAAAGTGGGACCCACATATCGTTTGAGGTGGATTCATATGGGTTTGTGTTCACCTCAATGAGGAGAACAATTCCGTATGGTTGGATGCTCGAAAACGTTAATGGGTGAATGAGAAATTGTCTCCAAAAGTGCCAAGTTGATCACTGGTAAAACTGGTTGAAGCGTGAAATTTGAATAGTCCCACATGGACTAGCCCATAAAATTCTATGTTCATATACACTAATGTTTGAGTCTCAAGGGGCACTGCTGTTTTGTAGATGGGAGAGGACCTAGCCAACATGGGTCAAGCCCACATTTAAACACACACATACGAGCACCAAACCGGGTTGGGTTGGGTTAATAAGAAAAAATAAATATAATTTTTATTATTATTTTTTCTTTTTGTTTTCACCTAGAATTGGTTACACCTGTGAGGGACATGTCTCTATGAGCAAGTTTTACAGTTTTACCCTTGTGTTTATTTGCACAGTTTTATAGTTATGCCCTTGGTGACTGTTGGATCGAATATGCATACATGTGACTACTAAATCACACCTATTGACACATGTCTATTCGGTACGGATATGTAGGTATTTTGTAGATCATCTCCTTTCACACATGTCTGTTCCATATAGATGTGTAGGTGGCTACTAAATTGCAACTCTTGTGCATTTGTGTATATTCGAATATCAAAGGTTGTGTCCCTATACCTGTTTTGAACAAACACGGACAATCTATAAATAAGTGGTCCCTCTGTCATTTTATTCGTTCGAATTTCGATCAAGGCATTAGTATCATAGTGCATCTATGTTAGTGTAAGTATAAGAGAGAGGTACAACCACAAGTTGGTTCACTAGATACACAGATTGTAATGCTTCTTCTGTGTGTGGAAGATTATTGTATCATGGGAGGCAGACGTCCAAATTGATCGTAAGCACCAGTGCGAGAGACAAAGTTGTCTTAAGGACATAGTATTAGATAGTAGCCTTGATCAAGTCAAGTGATGTTTTCAATCATCTGAGTCAAGTAAGTAGTTTCATTTATTTTGTTTCAAGTATTTTCATATTATATAGTATCGTGCACATACATAGAATACTGAAATAACAATATTAGGATAACAAACAAAACTCGAAAGTGTTGTTAAGGATCATAAGTGGATGACACTGGAGTGTCCCATGACACTTGTAATGATGTGAAAAAACAAGATATCAACTTAGCAAAGTTCTAGAATCGTCTCAATCAGCAGTTTTGGAGAACTTCCAAAGCAAACCTATACCAATTCCATACAAATTAGAGTTCAAACTATATACAATTAGAAAGATTTATGATTCTAATTTCTAATGCATCAAACGACGTGCGAGTTGGAGTTCTCTAGAAAAAGTTATGATCGTTTTTTTGTAAAGCTTTTGAACTTATTGTGAGAAATTTAACACTCCAAGTTTGAAGTTTTATTGTGATCTTTCCAATTCTTTGATTTGTCATTTCAAGCCTAATTAGTTGCATTTCAAGTTTTTGGTCAAGAGTCTTGGAACTCTAATTTATTATTTTGAAAATGAAAGAAGTTGTTGGGAATGTTGACTCTACTTAGAGGGTTGTTCCAGGTCTAGTCCTATATAAGGCCATAGCTATTTATGGGTTTAGCATAATGAATTGGATATGTGAATAGAATCAGCTTTGGCTTTTGAATAAGGATTTCTATTATTTTATATCTAATGATATATGATTTTGTAAACAATAAGTGTTTATTTCATATAAGTAGAAGACTTAAAATAAAATGAGTAAATCAACTTACTTGACTAGATGAATTAAAAAACTCAAAACTGTAATTAATCAAGGCTAGTATTTGACACTATGTCCTTAAGATAGATTTTGCTCGTCATAGTAGTGCTTACGAACTTCTCCGACATCTACCTCATAGGATACAATGATCGACTACACACAGAAGAAGTATTGCACACTACAAAAAAAATGACTTTTAACGACATTCATACAAAAATGTCGTAAATGATTGATTTTCTATGACATTTTTTTATGAACGCTGTTGAGAGGTAATGTTATATTGATTTAAGGGCGTTTTTAAAAGTAAATGCGGTTCAAAGGGTAAATATAAACCTTTTATAGCGTTAAGTTGATGCCATCAACATTGAAGTGGCGGGACCTTTTTACTTTTTTTCTCGTGCTTGCTCTCATTTTCACCTTACTCCCGCTATTGGGAGGTAGTTCCATCTCTTTCTCCGCTATTGCACCCCACTCCCCTGCGAGTTAGTTCCCCTCTTCCTCCGCTCCTACTAGGGTTTCATAGAGATTAAATTCATCTCTACCTTCGCTCTACATTATCTAAGAAGATTTCAATGGTTTAAAGAAAACCCTAAGGTACGTGTTTTGGTTCCAGCTCTCTCTCTCTCTGCCCTATTCGTTTTTGTCTCTCTCTCTCTACCCCGTTCGTGTTCATCTCTCTTTTCCTTATTAACATTAGGGTTTCTCTTTGCCTAGTTCCCATTAGGGCTTCAAGTTCATCTCTTTCTTCCCTCCACCCAAGTGTTAAGGGAAAACCACCGTCGCCTCACAGGAGCTCATTTTGGGTAAGTTCTTTAAAATCATCTATAAAGGTTTTCATTATTTCTTGTGGAGGTTTGAGGCATTTGTTGATTTTTGAGTTTTCTCTTTTAGAGGGGTTGAATCAACGAAGGATTATTAAAGTTTGGACACCCGGTAAGTTGTATATGCGTGAATGATTATTTCATGAGCTTTCTGTTTAAATATTTTGGGTCATCCAACTTCCTAAAATAGTTTAGATGAATTTTTTGAGAAATTGTTACGTATCTCCTTTGAAATATTTATAGATTTGATTGTTCTGTTTTCTTTATTTAGAGATTTGATTGTTTAGTGAAAATTTTGTTGAATTTTAGCTTATTTTTACTTCTTTCTATTATTGTGTTGATGTTACATTGAATTGGATTTGATTTTTTAGCACATCCAAGAGAACAGTGATCTCTCTAGACAACTAGTAAGTCCAGTGAAGGCATGTCAACTAGACATTTGGTTTAATGATAAGAAAAACTTTATTTTGTGACCATGTTTTGTTGATCAATATACAGATTCTCCTTTTTTTGTTATTATAATTATTCCTTCTGTTTAAAGGAGGCAGTTGATAAGTTGTATGATTGTAGCTTTCATCTCTTAGGCGGCATTTGGTTTTCACCAGGAATAAAATTGTTTTTGTTTTGGTACCTGGAATGAAATTGTTTTGTTTTGGTTTCTTATAGTGAAAACAGCATTTGTATGCTTAGGTTTATGCCTTATTTTGTGAACCATGTTATGTGGGTAAATATGTGGATTGCCCTTTTCTATAGTTATAATTTTTCCTTCTGTTTGAAGAAGGAAATTGATATTTTTGATATGCTGTATGATTGTAGCTTTAATGCATAAGGTCATGTCTCGAGATGACTCATCTCAAGTCATCACAGGTATGTTAAGGTAGATTTAATGCATAGGTTGTCTTGAGAACTGTGGGTTGGGTTCTTTATTTTCTTTCCCTTTTTTGATGTATCACATTTGCGGTTTGAGTATGCGTAGGATAAGACCTCATAGATATGTGGAAGGTTTGCTAAACCCGGTTCCTAGTTTGTGGGAATTCAACAAACTTAGTAATAATGGTTTATACTGATGCTTAGATTAAGGTTTTTAGTTTTTTTTTTTTAAATCCCATATTCTCATATTCATTATTTGTGTGAGTACTTTTTTTTATTTTTCTTGGACTTTGAACCTTAAGAATTTCGTTATTGTATTTCCCTGGCAAGACACCACTGTTTCCTCACATATTCAAACACAAAATAGCAATATAGGTTGTTGACTTCACATTCATATGATATTTCTTATTATTAGCTTTTTAGTTGTAAGTCCTTGAGGAACTCCATCTAAGTGTTGAAGTCTTTGTGTAATTCATGGCATGAATCTTCGGCTATTAGGTAATGAGGAAAGTAGAATCAAGAAGCTATTTAGCAGAGCTTCAATAATTAAAAATATTTAGAATTAGCAAAAATATATCATAATTCCTAGAATTATGCAACTAAGATGTTTATTTTGTCTTCATCTTTCCACAATTGTTGAATTTTAGTAATTAGTTTTGTATTTGAAGTAGAGCTTCATGTAACCAGTCAACTACTTTCTTGGAATGTCCACCTTCTATGAATACATTGTTGTTCATTCAGGATGCCTTGCAATTATGGTGAAAATCTACTATGTAACTTGGTAATCTTTATGAAATTGATTAACTCATTACAACTTGAGCATCTAGACTCTCTAAGAAAGACGTTTCTATTATAAATTAGGAAATGGATAAGTTTTTAGGACGTACGAATCACCTGGACAGTTGTTTGGCTTTGAGAAGTTGGACAATAAACACTCTTTCATGCTAGAAATAGCAAGAGGTCGTGTATATGAAGATTAATATTTCTTTGTTCAAAGAGTAACTTGGTGCAATTAGCTAAGTAATTAAATTTATCAGTATTTTAAGTCTTGGTGTGTTCTTAATGTCTTAAGCTTTCAATTTTGAAGGAGCTTCTAGAGTATGTCGTGGGTGTTTAGACTTCAAATAATTAATTCAACGTTCATGTCATTGTTCTCCCTGTTGTACAGATTTACACGAGTTCTTAGAAATCTTTGATGGACTGTAATATTTAGAGTGCAACCTAGTGTTTTTTAGAGTACAACGTAGTGTTTTTCTGTCCTAGACAGTTTCATGAATCCAATATCCCTTTGATTTCTTAGAAAGACCCTGCCTCATCCTTTCGGTAGTTTATATTGAATATTTTAGAGCTGCATTCACGAAGGCTGAAACATGATCCCAAGAGGCATTTGAAACATTTAAATATTTCCTCATTCCGGTTCTTAAGGAAGATATCTCCCTTTCTGATGAGAGAATATTTGGATGTCTGGTAAGATCAAGGACTCCAATTTTGTTAATATTGAGTCTGCTTGCCACAGAAAAGCCATGAGCTAAAAGCTGCTTAGCTAGTAAGGTAAGCTACTTCACTTCTTCTTCTTCTTCTTTTTTGTAGTCATCTTCACTCTGTCTGATGATAAACATAAAGTTTTCATGAATGTTTGTTTAGAAGATTCAACTTCAGAATATAGTTTTTGTGTAAATTATTCAGTCCATACATTAATTCATTATGTTTTGGTGGTTTAAAGTTTTGGTGAACTCATCTAGTTAGGGTTTAGCCTCATGGCCCCATGACCGAGGTAAGCAAAGTTTAAAGGACTAAAATATTGGACAAGGTGGGGTTTAACAATTGGACCAATATTTGTGGTTAGAGTTTATTACGGATGAATTAGGGTTGTAAGAAAATGAAGTTAAGGTAAAATTTTAGAGCATAATTTTAGGGTTAAAGTTGTTGGACCACAAGTGAAGCTTAGGGCAAGATTTAAGATGAAAGAAAAGTTGCTTATGACTTTCTAAGTTAAAAAAAGAACTAGGGTTGGAATACAAGTGTGAGCAAAATTAAGGCTGAGCTGGTAGTCATAAGAACAAGTTTAGAGTGTTCTAGATTTCATGTAGAATTGGGATTTAGAAAGTTTAGTGCATGAATGGTCTAGGGTTTAATGGTAGTGTTGCATGGTCTCATCCAAACTGACAAGCATCTGTGTCAGATATGTGTCAAACTAACACTCCATGGATTCTTCAAGGACATTTCTGGATTTCTTTCTCTTTTCTCCTTGTATGTCTCGTATAAGTGAACATCTAGCATATATAATGAGTTCTGTCCTTTCCAAAAGAAAGTTTCAAAGTGGCAAATATAAAACTATACTTTTTATACCCTTTTTTATAGGTATATATGAATGATATATATTGTTCACAATATGTTCCATGTTAACAGTAAATAATTTTCTTGTACTAGTCCCTGAATCCAAGATTATCTATAGTATATTAAGTCTTGATGTGTTCTTAGTGTCTTAAACTTTAAATTTTGAAGGAGATGCTAGAATATGTCATGGATGTTCAGACTTCAAATAAATCAACATCCATGGCATTGTTAGACTTAAAATTACTCCACATTTAATGCATTGTTCTCACTATTGTACACAAATCTATGACTTTTATTATTACAACATCTTTAACTGACTGTAGTATTTGGAGAACAACACAATTTTTTTTAGTTTTTATCTTATCCAGATAGTCTCAATTCTCCAATGGTCCCCAAGATTAGTGACATGTTGTCCCTCCACTGTATCTCAGTATAATCCCGCCTTATCCTTTCTGTTGTTCTTATTGATTATTTGAAAGCTTCATTCATGAAGGATGAAACACGATTCCAAGAAGCATTTGAAATATCATAATATAACACCATTCCAGGTTTTAAGGGAGATACCTCCCTTTCTAGATAAGCAACGGTTGGAGATCTGATAAGATCAAGGACAACAAGTTTGTTAATATTGAGTTTTCATGCCTCAATAAAGCTTGAGCTAAAAAGCTGCTTCCCTACTATGATAAATCTTCCCATTTAGGATATCAAACTAGCGTCTTCATCTTTTAAAGTTGTTTTGTTCTGGTTTCTAATAATCATATGTCTGCGGGTTTTCTTTGCTTTGACAATTTCAACAATGGAAATTTCACAAACTAGTGCATTGGCTCCAAATTCCAACAAAGCCAAGGACTCAACAACTTCTATTTTTGAAAGTAAAGCCAATATTGATTCAAGTAGTGATGAAGATACAACTCTACCTAGTGTCAGGGGTGACATTGTGTTGAATCATGTTAGCTTCAAATACCCCATGCACCCAAATGAGCAAATCTTCAGAGACTTGTGTTTGAGCATCCCCTCTGAAAAGGTATCAAACATTTGACTCCTCTGCTTTCTAAACATTCTCAAGAAAAAATATGTTAACAAAACCAACATTTGCAAAGATTCTTATTTTCTTTTTCCAACTTGAAACCAACATTCTTTATTGTTTACAGATAGTTGCTTTGGAGGGAACTGAGAGAGTTGATAAGTTTGAGATGATAGGAAATAGACTAAAGGAGGTGCAACATATTAACCTATTACTTTTTGCTTTAGACATGTCCTTTATAAGAACAACAAACTCACATAGCTGCTTCAAGATTCTCTTGGTAAGATGAAATTGATGTTTTATACATTGTATTTTTGTTTTGTATTTCTATTCTAATTATGCTTTTTTGGGTCTTAATTTTATTTGGGATGACAAGCCAAGACACTTGTTCGTTCACGTAAGCACTGAACTTATACTATTTGAGAAATGTTAAGTACACTTAAATTTACTGAGCACATTACCACTGTTGAGATAACTTGCTATTGAAACTAAGACTACAGGAATATTTTGCTGAGATGAACCTTTTCATATTCTCACTTGTGCATCACTAACTATTACAACAAGGATTTTATCAAAAAATAATCTTCTACTGAATCCATTTTGTGCTTCTAGTAATTACTCTAATCACTAAGTCATTGATGCTATCAAAACCCCCTTTCTTTTGAATTTTATTGTGCTACTCAATTTTTGCCATTTCTGAATCTAGGGAAGATGGTATGTAATTTGAGTACTATATAGCCAAGAAATGACCGTTTACAGGTAGCACATGAGGAGCTACTATTGAATGATGGATTCTGATTCCTATGTTGCTTTTGAATGTTCTTTTCTTTTGTGTAGTACTCTAGATTTCATAAACTACTATGAAATTCAAACTTTCACATCAGAATTTTGTCAAATTTAAAGAGGTGAAATTTCTAAACCCTACAAATATTTACAATGTTTGAAACAAGTTCTGGTTGTTGTATATTCTTTATATGTTATATTATATATTTATTTTTAGATTCAAATAATTTATTTAAATTGATATTTTTATATTACTTAATATACCACCTACAACATAATACTACTTCAACTACATTGCTTACCCGTCTTTGTACAAGTTAACTTGCTAGAGGTATTTGAAAAGAGCTGGAGTTATTGTGCCACCTGCTATGCATGTGCTTAAGTATATGCAAAGAGCTGGAGATTTCATATTTTATATTTCAGTCCATTAGGAATCTTACAAGGATGTTCTTTACAAGATTGTCAAAGAACTTCCTTCTAACTATGAGTTCCCATTAATGTTTTTTGTATTTAATTCCTGCTCTTTTTATTCTTGACACTTATCTATCTTAACATCCTTATCTTAGCTAGTCATTCTATGGAGAACCTCTTCATCCGACTTGATAGAATTGTGATTTTTTCTTCATCAGTGTATTTATGTTTGTTTCTTTCTGCACTCTCAGATCTTGCCATTGTTTAAATGTGTCTATAATTACACATTGCTACTGATTTTAAAAAGACTTTGAGTGGTTATGTGTTTGGACTTGAACTCAATTGATTGTTTCATAAGCTTCTACTAGCATTAATTGAAACCTATGGAGCCCACTGCATCAAAACTTTAAAACAACAGCATGTGCAATTGACAGTGTTATTCCTGTATGTTTTTTTCCCTCATCAAGCAAATACTGATTTTTCTTATTAAACAAAAATAAGGGGAGAATCCCCAAATACATAATAGTTGTATGGATAGTTGGTTAAAGCATTTCATACCATTTATCACTTATAGAATGTTGTGGTACCTTCTGAGCTACAATATCAATATTCAAACTGTGAATTATGCATGTATTAATGTTTGGTTCTAATTTTTCAAGTTGGATCACCTGAATTGGAACCATGTAGCCACTCTTCTCTGAGACCACCATAATCTCCCTAGATGATGAATTGGCTCTGGAATCCCTCTTCAGCTTCAAAGGAAGAGGATGGTAATTTATATTGAAGACCCATCCCTGAATCAACACTCAGGTTTTCATCAAGATTTGAAGAGGGTCAAACCTATTCAATATCTCACCCTTATAAAAAATGCCCCCAAATATGCTCTACTAGAATGTGTCCTAAAACTAGAGCCTAGGTCTGGTCCATCACCCATGGTGTGTGCCCTATTTAATTTGTGCAAAGATGAGAATGCCCCACAACTAAAGCCCTCTGCTTTTATCAAGAGAAGAATGGGACTCTTTTTCACCTAGTTGCACTTCTTCACTGTGTTAACAACCTACCACCATGTTAGTAAGGCAAGCTTTTCTGGAGCTATCCCAGCAGTACCCCTGCTACCAAGATGGAACTCCCAACGTATGCTAAATGTTCATTGTGTCAAACAAATAAGGACAAAAATAGAACGGAAATCAAATGGATTATTTAAGAATGCACGGGGTGTTAGAATTTGATGCGTGTTTGATACAGATAATTCACTTAAGACAACCCATGCAACACTGTTGCATATGAATAACATGTATGGTAATGTTGTTTAATTTAGAGTATGATTACTTGTAAATGTGTAGGATCAATATAATGCTGAGTTGTGCTCCTCTGCATGAGTGCCGCATGCATGGCTATATATATATATATATATATTTTAATATGGAGAATGATAGCTTGACAATTCAGTTTTTGATTGGGAGTATGAAATCTTGAATGTAGGTGGTAAGAAGGTTGTTGAATCTATGAATAGCATATGCGATTGAAGAAGAAATTAGGGCTGATGATGAAGAGAAAAATCTTGAACCAGAGTAACTCATAACATTGTTTTTGTCACTGCTGAAGCAGCACCATATTCAAAGATAGGAGGCTTAGGAGATGTTTGTGGTTCTTTGTCTGTCTGTTGCTCTTGCTTCCCGCAGGCATCGTGTGATGGTAGTCTGACCAAGATATCTGAACGGTTGCCCCTCAAATAAGATTTTTTCTAGTGCATCTGAAGTTGAAAGCAGCATAAAGATCCCTTGCTTTGGAGGCTTGTATGAAGTTGCATTCTTCCATGAGCATAAGGCAGGTGTTGATTGGGTAAGAAAATTCTTTCTCTTCACATCCATTATCTTAGAGCTTCATTATTTGATGTTTGAGTTGGTAATGCAATTAAAATTTTGGTTGCAAAATTAAATATAGTAATTATGTGTATTTTCTTAGCATACCACAAGAGCTGGAGATGCTCTATATAAATTTATTGCTACAGTGGTAAGATTGTGGGCCTTAAATAACATACTAAGATGGTGCACTCTTATTTTTTTCAAGTCTTCTAAGGGTTTTATATTTGCATCTCTAATAAAATTGTTGCCCAATATAGAGACGGGATCCTCTATAGCTTTGATTTGTGTTGTTCTCGTGTTGCTCATGTGTGATGAAAATAAAGGCAATAAAGTAATTGGGTCAGTTTTTGGGTCATGACAGTAGTTTGGACAAGTTCCAAATAGAGGCTATTTGATAGGGTTAAAAGAGAGAAAAACTTGGTAGGGTTTTGAACTCCAACTGGGTCAGGTTTTGCGTCAAAACAGGGAATGAATTTGGGGTTAAAACATGGTTTGAAATTGGCTAAGTTTGTGGTCTGATATAAGGTTTGAATAGGTAGAGGTCTGGGATGGTATAGAGCCACGATAAGGAGTGTTAAAGTGCTGCACAAAAGACTGCAGGTTGGTAGTTTTCAACTGATTTGCAACATATCTTGATTTATTTTTAAAACGTGGAGTATGGGTTTACTGCCCAAAATTGGTTTATACTGTGGTTGTAGTATAGCCTATGAGTATGTCTGGTTTGTTCAGCAAAGCTGTTGGACAAAAAGATTGTTGATAAAAGCCCAAAAATAACATCTATCTATGGCCCTTCTAATCACTGTAAGATCATATTCAACTTCATTTTAAAGGTTTTCTTGTTTCTTTCCATCCATAACAAGTTGCATGAAGAAGAGAAAGCCACAACATTTGTTTATTCATAGACGAGCCCATAATCTCCACCCACTTGCCATATCTTTGGACTCTATAGGGAAAACCCATGCAGTACCCAACTCTTGAATAGTTGCATACCACACAACTTTTGCAAGGAACAATGAGTAAAAATGTGATTAATTGATTCCCCATTCTAAGGCATAATGGGTACTCATTTGGCCAAAATCAACAAAACCCAAGGTTTTTGTCCTACTGGAAATGACAGTTGTTTAAATGAGAATCATAGAACTACAAATATATGATGGTGGTAAATTATGGAAATTTGTTGAAAATTTGATGCAGGGTGTTCTCCATTGGATTGCACAACCTTCGCTTGAGGTTGATCCTCTTAAGGTGGAAGTCAAGTTGTTTGACAAGATTTTCCTTTCTGAGGTTGGTAGCATCCCCTCCCCCCCAACCAAGGCTATATCTTCATTTAACCAGTTTATTGTATGTACTACCGAGGATTACCAACTTATTGTTCTAGCATCAGAATCCTTCTGAACTTGTTGATTAGCTTGCCGATCTGAATCCAGTGTCCAAATAGGTGATACCAGAAGCTTTTGCTGTAGCCTCTCTTGGTAGTGCTGTTGTTGGAGATAAGTTTCGGTTTGAAAGGCTTGGTAATTCCAGAATCCATTTTTAGTTATTTATTTTGGACATTTGAATTATCCATAGAAGCAGAACGTGGTTGCAGTTCACCTGCATTTTCAACAGACACATCAAGTAACATAGCATAATTCATTATGTTAATGATTTTCACAGATCAAGTAAAGGGGGTTCTTGTTGGTCAGTTTCTGCAACTTTGCTGTGAATGGATAATTAAGTCATGATTTTCATCGTGGTTAATAGTTAATGCTAAATTTTTTATTTTATTTTATATTGATACCTATTAGCGGGTTTTTTTTTTCTTTCTTCCAAATAATCAAATCCTCGGTGACCTTGTAGAAGATCTTGGAAGCTTGATCTGCAATCCTTGTATCCACTGCCTATTCATGTCAAACAATGGTTGTTTGGATAATTAAGTCATCATCATCATGGATTGCACTTGTGATTTTTTTCATGATTTCTTCTGTTCAATTTCTATCTTCAGCTTTGCTACTAATAGTCCCATCTTAATAAAACAAAGCATATTTCTTGCACTCAAAGTTCAAGTGTTTTCCAAGGATGGCTTCCCAGGCTTAAAACACTGAACAAATCTAAAATGAATTCTTTCAGACCCAACAAATAGGCTTCTCAAGCTTAAAACACTGAACAATTCTGGGTTGACAGTTCCAGACAGAACTAGAAGGTTTTAGAAAACAAGTCTAAAATGATTTGATTGGGTTGAAATTTTGTAGGCACGTAGGTTTTTGAATGAGATAATCAAGACCAAAGAAAATTTAGTATGTGTACATGGATGATAGAGTAAAGTAGCCTAATGATGTGCCTCTTTGAGAGAGTTGACTCAGTGTGAGTCTGTGACATTTTTCAAGGGAGAGGTTGGAGTTTCAAATCCCATAGGCTACAATTCTGCAATGGATTGAGAGGGTAAACAGTAAAGTAGTTTGAGGATACTATTTATATATATAAGCCTAATAATGTGCCTCTAACCTTTTTCAAGGGAGAGGTTGGAGTTTCAAATCCCATAGGCTGCAATTCTGCAATGGATTGAGATAATAATTAGGGTGATCTTTATATAGTTGGAGGCACCTAACACTTTTTTTCATTATTATAAGTAACTAAATTCTGTGAATAATTCCTTGACATTGGTAAAATGCTACTCAGCAAGGTTCAAAATAAGAAAATTACCCAAAAAAAAAAAAAGGATTTAAGAACAAGCGGGGGGCATGGGTACGAATGGATAGCTTCATTTACTAGAATCCTTTTCTTTCTTTCCATTTTCTTTTTTTTTTTTTAATGTGAGTTTATGATATATCAGAATCTAATACTAGATGACCAGTACATGGGTATGTCTTGATTCATACCTATTTTGAGAGCTATTTCATAAATGCTTTTATTGAATGAGACAAAACACAGACATACTTTACACACAGAATTAATGCTCTCTCACTCTCACTCATGGAGATGGAGTGATCAGAGAAGCTAACACGTAAGACGAGGGGGTTAGATTAGCATCTGGGGTCTAACCCATTGAATTACCCCAGATCCATTGAATTACAAACCTTTGTGTAAGGGATTCTTATACAGTTTAACCCACCTCTTGGTATCACAAAACACTCTGGTTGAGGCCTCTGCATGTCTCTGCCTGGAATACAATTCTCTGAGAACTCAAATCCCACATTCCTGTAAAACAGACATCAGGGCCCACCCAGCTGTCTAAGATGCCAAATGGGTCATCTGTTATTGCAGATTTCCATGCCTGGAGAGCTGTGTATGCTTCGTTGAGCCTTGAACTTGAAGACCACAATGGGGCTTGAATGTTGGTTCCCCCACCAATCCACCCAGCTCCTCCTCCACCACCACCACCACCAAAAGCAGCTTTTGCTGGAATGATATCGAGGAGGAGGAAAGCCAGAAACTAGATCTTCTCCATGTTTAAGATGACTAGGAAATTGCTTATTTGATTGTATGTGTCTGATACTAGTGATACTTACCTGAATTAATTTATTATTCAAAAAGAAAACCTGAATTCACTGCTTCTTTTATTTGGCAGTGTTAACAGGCTAATGATACAGTCTCACCAACTTAGGTACACCAGTCTAAAAGCTGTATTGCTGTAGTTTAGTCAATAAATTATTAATATGCTAATCTCAATGCTAACTCTACAATAT
>JAOXJP010234820.1:0-10104 GCA_025762735.1 Platanus orientalis
GATTCTAACAACAGATCAATACTGGAGTTTAAAGAAAGAAATAAGGAATATAATGGAAGAAAAACCTATAGAAAATCTGTTAAAAACCCTTTCTTGAAGTCTGCGATTTAGCCTGATAGATTGCTCTGAGAACCAGCTTTATACTTTGATATTGTTGCAGGTTTTTGTTAAGATTCAGCGACATAGATCCTCATGTATGAAATTGTGGCAGCTAGAGAATGTAGAGAAAAAAGGATAAAAATAGAAGAAGAAGAAGGAGGGTGATACCCTAGAATGCCTCACAGCTCCAAGAAAGGAGAAGGAATGGAAGAAAAGAAGGGGGAGTTGAGCCTAGGGAGCCCATGACTACACTTTAGGAGAAGGGGAATAGTTAAGGATAAACCCATGACAATACACTTTCAATTTTCAATAATCCATAATCTAACATTATTTCATTCGTGTGATGCATATAAATAGGCTCAACTTTTTCTCTAAAAGCCACTAGGACTCCTGATCTAATATGACTCACAACTTGGAGTCCTTTACATAATTGTTCCTAATTTAAAACATGACTCTTAAACTTATCGTAACTATAACATGCTGACCAGCCCTCTTTAACCCATAATTAGACCTCCTTAGAACTTATCAAATAACATAGAAACCCATGGATTTAAGCCTTATTACAAATGTGACCCATTTACCAAAACATAGTCTCCTTCAGGCAAGTTGAACGAATGGTCTACTCAAGCTCCTGAGAGCGAGCAGTAAACGACCCTATAATAAATAAAAAAATATAAAAAAAGACCCTAAACTACTCCAGCTGATTTGACTCCGGGGCTCTTTCCTTTGGCTTGAATCTGGGCCACTTGAATGGGGGTATATACAAAAGCCTCTTCACGATGTCCGCATCATAGAAGAGAAAGGAATGTTATTAAAAGGGTGATTTCAGTACGCGGCACCATTCCGGTGTTGCAATGCTTGTTCTTAAAAATTCACAGATAGAAAGTGCACCAGGGATTAAATATTTGGAGGATAACTTTGATTTCCATTTTATAAAGTTTGACTAACACTATATATTTGGTAATTGTGCTTCCAATTATCCACTCTTATCTGGTCCAAAATGAGTGATAGAAGCGCTTACCGAAATATGTGGCATGTCTCTTTTCAGCAACTCAACTACACGTTTAATAAGAAACTTTCCAAGGTTGATTCCAGCTAAGCCTGGCTGTCAGTTTGGAGAATTACACAGATTAGACACAAGGAAGCAATACTATTAATTACAAATAGTAACTCTTTAAATTCAGAATCAGAAAGACTTTTGATAATGTTTCTCACCAAGAAGATATACACTAATGAGAAATAAACTTCACTATGTAGCAAAGCAAACAATGTGCTTCAAAAATTTGATAACACAACATCCCACATGGGCTGCCCCAGCTCCCACCTCCTCTAGAGAATAAATTGGACCCCTGTGTTGATGACTTACTAGTTGACTCACAATCTGGGTGATTCACCCCATTCAACTAGTGCTGAAATCAGTTGGGAATCATAAATGACGGCACAGCACAAGCTGCCATAAATCCTAAGGCTCCGCCGTGTGTGTGTGTGTGTGATTCTATAGTAGGGGATGAAACTATCATGCCTGCTGTGGATTGCCACAATCCTAAGGCAGTCCCTAAGGAGACTGATTTTAAATTTCAAATAGGTATGGACTCAATGTCCTGAGGCTAATGTCCAATGGGATCTTAGAATTATAATTGTTTGAATCTGGGAATGAGATCCAATTCCGAAAAAATAGACCCCTAGTTAAATCTATCAACACATGTTAGCAGAGTGGATTTCTTTCAAAATATATGTGCTAATTGCATAGACTTACACCTACTCTTACCTGCGTTGATGATATAGAGTAAAACAATGCACATTTCGCCTCAAATTCAGGTGTGGGAGGATCATCCCACAAAACTTCCTGATTTGAATAAAGAAACAAACATAAGCAATACATAGCTAATTGAAAAAGAAAAAAAAGTAGGATTTTATTTTCAGGGGGTGGAGAGAGGGGAACCTGTATAGTCTGAGCCACATTCTTCAGAAGTGCAACTTCAATAAAGATAAGGGGTTCACCTGAAGAAAATTTTGTGATCAGATCAGCTTGCTAGATTAAGAACTACGACAAAGGAAAACCCCAGGTCGTCTATCAACTTGTTTCGGATGGTATTTCAACCATTAAGTTCTAACTATATTCAGGTTCATTAACATTTTCTGCTTCCAAGAAAGTGTAACTCCAGCACTGAATTTCAAAGTTAATTCACACTAATCTAAGCTGATTTGATATCTCTGAAGCCTAGAAGTGAGACATTTCCACCTGCATAACATTATACACCCACCCTGCTGTATGTTATGGAGGCTTCAGTTTGGTCTTATTAATGGTTTTCTCTTACCAAATAAGTGATCCTTCAATGAAAGAGTCATGCTCTTGCTCAACAAATTCCTATTTATCAATAGAGCAAGAAACTGGGGTCCCCAACACTTATAAACTGACCCAATATACATAAATCCGTGTCTAAGATGACTAATGTATGATGTGGACATTGGCTGCCAAGTGGGCCCCACAAGACATATGGGTGGGTCCCACAAATGTGAGCAGCAAGTGTGGTCGTGTGGAGCATCCTTTGAGCTGTTTTCCTTTCTCTTATTTAATTTTTCCAACAACATTATCTTGTTTAAGAGTCTTTATTTAAAAGTTTTAAAAGTCTTGAGTCTTTTTTGCAATTAGAGTAGTCAAGGGAGTCTATATATGAGTTTATTTCCTTTAGGAGGTTAGTTGTTATTTTTCCTCTTTAGGAGCTGATTGTGTAATTTTCTTTAGTGGAGGGTCTTATAAACCCATCCACACGTTATAATGGGAAAAATAACGAATTATTATGGAATTTGTGTGTTGCTGAAATCTAAACTAGAAGTGGTTTTCCTTTGGGGTTTATGCGAGCTAGGTGGAGGCCTAGGTAATCTTCTCTTCATCATCTTTTTTTTTCTATTCATCTCTATCTCCCTAACACCATGTTCAAGAGGTTGTGTCCTGCATCAATGTAAAATGTCAGCATGGACATATCTATGAATCTCATCAGCAATGATTTAACAGTTATCATCGCCTAAGCCTCATGTACAGATTATCAGGGCTTACCATTAAATGAATCCCAACTAAGAGATTACATGGGCCAAATTAAAACCTCATCTGTAGACTTTAGTGGAGCTCTAATAATTTTTTTTTCACAATCCAAATCTAATATAACTATACTAAAACAGAAGCCTCATGCCCACATTCTCTCTCATTCAGTTGGACCATAGGTGGCATCTCTCTCTGCAAAGGTAGTGCCACAGAGGCGCCACTCTCCATATTTTTATTTTTTTTATTTTTTTAAGAACCAGGTTTACGTTTCTTGTTGGGGCCCGTACATCTCTTTCTTTCTAACTTTTTTCTTGCAAGACCCAAACGCTTCACATATGAGAGACTCTTCGTCTTCATCCTCTCTCTGAGATCTATAACTCTTCTTCTCCTGGAGGCGCTTCTCCTTCCTCTTCAAAAAATTAAATTCAAAACAACTTCATGTATTCCCATTAAATCAGATCAAGCGTCACGTCGACACCTCTTCATTTTTTTTAAAAACGCGTAACCATCTCAAGTCTTCTCTTCCACTTCGTCTTCCTCACAACTCCATTTTTCTTTTAGTAGCCTCTTTAAGTCTTCCATACCCAGTTCAGCTTCTCCCCCCTTCTTGATCAAACTCTTCCTCTTCCAACTATCCCCTTTCTCTTACAAACCTTTCTTCTTTATATGATGAACCGTAAGTGCAGTATGGAACGTAGGGCAGCCATGGGGACACCCAAGTGCTGCACAACCCATCAATCATGGAGGTGCAAGATGGGCTGTTCCAACTTCCAAGGGTGGTATATGCAAGAACTGGGGCACACCCGTTAATCTATGGAATCGGCACAAGAAGAGTGACAAAGTGGTATGACAGGCTGTTGGAAACAAGAGGAAAGTGCAGATAGGTATAACGAGGAATAAGAGGTTTACAATGAAGCTTACACAGGAACAGAAGACTAAGATGATCGAGTTTGCAGAGAGTTTGGGGTGGGGGATACAGAAGCATGACGATGTTGCAATTAGCCGGTTCTACGTGGAGGTTGGAGTCAAGCGTGACATACTTGAGGTGTGGATGCACAAGAAGAATGAACTGCAGAAGAAGAAAAATATGCCACCACCACTGCCACTGTCGGAGTCTGATCTGATTAGTCATTTGCTTTTTTATTTTATTTGGAGAATGAGGGATGGGATTATAATATGAATCCAGAAAGAAAATCAAATCTTTCTTCCCTGTTTTGATTGACATCCTTCTTAAAGTGATAACTAAACAATCCACACGATTTTGGGCGCTGGGCTTCATAAATTCTCTCTATTCCAGAGGATGGGCTTAGAACATAAATCAAGCAAATCAACTCTTCTTTGTTTTAATTGAAAGCCTTTTTAAGTTTCAATTACACAATTCAAAACATCAGATTTTGAAAATATTTGGATGTAAACCAGATTATTGTAACTAAACAACGCAAACCAATCCACAGTCTGCACACTTTATAATCTGTTTGTCGAGTTCATCAACTTCCTCTCAAATAATTAGTTCACTTTCACTTCACAAAATGTACACCATGATCTCCTGTGTAAATTCACTTTCACTTCACAAAATGTATCCCATGATCTCCTGTGTAAACTCTTTCATACCACATCATATTCTAGGGATGAAACTGGGATGGGATGGGAAGACCAAATCTGGGCTGGGTTGCCAACTGAAGCACAATGCTAATATAGTGGAGGGATGGGCTAGGACGAACTCAACACATGGTAAGAAAGGTGGCTGGTGTTTCTTTTTTCTCATATTTCTTTGATTTTATTTTACATATTCATCCAGTTTCCTTATTACATGTTCATTCATTCCACCTCACTACCCCAAACCCCAATAAAAATAAAAAAGGAATTTTAATCAACTATTACTTTTCATGGGGATAATGACTCCAACAAGTGCACCAGGACATTCTTCTGGTTACTACTCATATATTCAACACCTTTTAATGTGATTAATAATTCTTCCCTCAGCAATTCTTTATGGGTGGTAATCTATTAACAAATTTAAGCCTCCAAGAAAAAGTTGATTATATGATCTTTTAGTGCACTCTCTCATATCACAATTGTCATCTCTCTCTCTCTCTCCCTCTCTCTCTCTCTCTCTCTCTCTCTCATGCCAATTAAATATCGCCAAATTTCTCTCATATCCTACCAAAATGTATCCCTCTCCCCTAAAATACTCTCTTTTCTATCTAATTGCCTGTGTGAATTTGCACGGGTTCATTTGCTAGCGAACATGGTAAATACAGGGTTGTGATCGATCATATATTTTTGGCTGTGAAAATCTCTTGGGTGGAACCCATAAAATGGTGGGTACTGATCCTCTGTATGCCAGTCATATGTACACATTATGCTTAGTGACCACTGTAGACATTCTATATTCCCAGGCCCCATGTTTCCCCATAAAGCATATAGAAATTCAGACAGACAAAATATCATCTTCATTAGTTTATTTCGGACATTATAATAAGATATTACAGATACTTAATCATAGGACAACCTTGATATGCAATTGAAACTTAGAATTGCGAATTTGAGTATCCATCTATGAGAAACATTAATGCATACCAAGTTACCAGCAGGATACCCAGAAGGGAACCAAACTGGTTTACCAAAATAAAAACAAGTTTAACAGAAAATGAACCACTTGATGTATTAAAGAAAATCTGACATCAATAGAGAAGTAAACTCTCATTTCTAAAACAGAGGTAGGAGTAGACAACCAGGTATTGCAGGATGTAGATATCCAAAGCAACGACGACCAACACCCAGCCTTATCTTCAGATCAATATGATTACTGATTGGATGCACTGCCTAAACCAAAAAGGAAAAAAAAAAAAAAAAAATTCACAAACACACACACAGCCAAATGCCACAGAATTGGAAAATAATAAGACAAGGAATAAGCCTACCTCATATGCAACAATTTTCTCCAGCAAAGATGCTGGATCATCCCATGTAATACGGTGAAGCTCTAAAGCAGCTGGACTAAGCCATGTAACAAGCTTTTCTTTTAAATAGGAATCCAGTGCTCGCAGAGATGCAATATTTTCCTCCCTGTACACATGGACAATAATCATTTCATGGAACATTCTTATTCCTTTAGTTTCTTTCTTCCTGATGATTGAAAATCTTATTGATAAAGAGTTGAAAAGTTAGATGATGTAAAAAGAATAAAATCTTATTAAGACACTAAATCCCAAAGAGAAGAACTGTTTCACAACAAAGAGGGCCTTTGTCGATTTGTCTTTATTCTCAACACCCTGAGATCTTAACAAGATCCAACAGTTGAGACTTGTAGCCATTTAGAATTAGGAGTTGAAGACTCCTTTTCACAAGGGACTTGTTAAGGATGGCTAAAGAGAGGAAAAACCCAATTAAAATATTAGGGGAAAATAGCAACAAGAGGGAGGCAGCCATACAAGTTGGATTTCTTCTTAGGTTTTCTTTTTCTTAGGGTTTTGAAAGGGTAAGAGAAAGAGAAAGGTTGTACAAGGGCTTTGGTGTGGGTTTTGGGTTTTGGAACTACACATATTCTTGTACGGATTTCGCATTACATAGTGAGGAAGCTTGTTTCTCTCCCATGGACATAGGCACATCGCCGAACCACGTAAATCTTGGTGTCTTATTTATTTTTTTCTGTGCTTTTATCTTATTTTATTTATTTTTCTTGTTATTCGTACTAGAATATTTGTTGCGAAACACAACAGCTTTCTGGTTAAAGAGGGCGCTCATAGGCAATCATTTTACAAAGGGAACCATTTTCCCTAAATATTGTTATTAAACTTATTTTTAATAAAATCTCTCCCATTATTTATAAAAAATAAGTAAATAATTAAATGTTTCATCACATGTTAACCAAAGGGACTACATTGGGTATTTATAAAGTGAAAAGTTGTAGCCTCTTCATTCTGTTGATTACCACTTGAATTTTTAAACCCTCTGAAGTCCTATTTATCAACAAAAGAAAAATGAATGGTACTTATCCAAAAAATCCTCAATAACTACAAACTTCCAGAAAGAATTTACTTTACTTAAGCTACTATTAAGAGGACTCAAAAAAAGAAACCATCCAAAAACCATGATGACTAAAATTTGGAACCACATAAAAAAATTATAAATTCCATCAGGGCACTTTTACCTTATCCGACCACAATTTGCTGAAATCACATCTAACACGTGTGATCTAGGGTTTGTTGGAAAAAAGAATAAAAAACCTACAATGATGTTGAAATCAAGGCATTTAAGCCCTCATCGACGTAGAAAACAATGGACACAATTTACATGATGAGATTATAACTAACATCTCATGGATCTTGATCCCATGCTTTCCAGTCCATAATATGCTTCATGTGCCCACACAAAGTTCAGCTCTTTCTTCCAAAGATCAGAGCCTTCTGCATCACAGTTTTTACACTTACATGCTATAACTTCTAACCACAGTAATCCAACCCTATTGCTAGGTGCTTCTTTAACTTCTTACCCTCCCTCCATGTCCCATGCGTAACTTCTATAATCTCTTTCCACAAACCATGCTACCCTAGTCCAGATTTCCAATGTCATTTTCTATTTTCTTTTTCTTTTTTTCCTATAAAATGATTGACAAAGGAAAAAAAAAAAACTATTCAATTTTCTTTAAATCCTCAAAGCTCATAGCCCTCCTAACTACTAAATCATCATGGTAATCCCACCCTAAAAAATGTGCAACTTTTAATTATGTTGTTCACCAGTGTTCTCATAATTCCCTTCAGAGCTACCACAGATCTATTCTCTTCTGAAAGTGTAGTTACACATCTCATTCCATGTTACAATGTTCATATTTCTGTTCTTACTTAAAAGGCACAACTGCATGAATAAAGATGAAGGGAACATGCCTTCCTTCGCATACCTCATGCCTACAGTTGGGAATTTCCCTTCCATTAGTACTTCTTAATTTATTTATTTCTGTTTTCACTTTATTAAGTTACTAAGTAGTTACTACCAATCAGATTTAAAAAAATGACTAAGGGGGAGATGCATACAGAATGAAACAGAACCTTACGCAAGCATACTGAGAAGGTTGGCCCGAAGAATGCACAAGAACTTCAACCCTCCTGGGTGGGTGTTAAGCCGCTCAAACAGAACTACGTACATCGGTTTCAGAGCATGTCTCAGATTTCGCTCAGTCCGATATAGAGCAGAAAACAAGCCGCCTTCATCAGGGTTAGATGATTGAGCATTGTCATCTGAAAACCATGTAATTCCCATTAAAACCCATATTAAAGGGAACAATTGAGTTCACCTATAAAAAAAACCCATATCCCCACCTGGAAGCTCAAGACCAAGGTATTTCTGTATCAATTCGCGAACTTGTGTCCTGTTGACATCATACTCCCTAGCAAGTAGAACAAGTAGTTTCCATCGGTTTTCTTGAGAAAGACTAGTGTAGCCCTGCATCTTTAGTCCATTACTAAAACTACCAGGAGAAGTATAGCTTCCTAATATGAGTACTCAATACTAAAATCCTACCTCTGAGAAATCGTTGAGAACTGCATCTATGACTTCTGTTTTGTTCATAGAAATGGCCGAGTGCATAGACTCCTGAACACGCTTCAATTCTCTGAGAAAAAATAAATCTTTCTTCTTCTTTTAAATAGTGCATGGAAATATTCTTCAAGCTAAGAAAGTGAAAAATATCCAATAAAAAACAGACCTTTCTGTGCTGCTCGACGAATTGAGCTTCTGAAAAGAAATTCTGTCTCCATCATCTACTCGCTTGAAATGTTCATCGGATTGGTCACTTCCTGAATCAGGTAGGACCCGACCAGCTTCGTTCTGGCCGAGACGCATAGATAAATTAAATTTATAAAAAAAAAAAAAAAAGAGTAGAAAAATTCATATAAATCATAAATTCAAAGCCTCGCAAATAAAATAAAAGAAAAGAATGCGAATCAGGACAAATTTAAATTCCATTGATCTCTTCCCAGTCCAGCCAAAAAATATGGAGAAAATAGATTGATAGATTCACAACGGTGATTATCGAAACGAATTAGAGAATTCATAAACACATCCGGAATCTGCAACTTTTGCCGTCGACGAAATGACTTATTAACCGAAATTACATAAATAAATTTAACAAACGATAAATTGATCAATAAAATTATAAATTAAAAAAAAAAAAGGGTTTCATTCATGATAAAAGAAGAAAGAAGAAGAATGAATGAAAATTAAAGTAATGTAAAGGTGGAGAGAAGGAAGGAGAAGAGATGAAAGTGTAGTATACATACAGGAGAGACGGAAAGCTTGTTAGGGTTCGTAGGTCTCATTCTGGTTCTCATCAAAATCGCCAACGCCTTTCTGTTCATACTCCTTCGCCCTCTCTCTCTCTCTCCGAAGATGGCGAAAGCAAAACAGAACAAACCGTCTCTAATAAAGTTGCTGACTTGAATTTCAAGGGAGGCCAAGCTCTCTCTCTCTCGCTCACTCACGCCCCGGATCCGAATGGTGTCTAATTACCGACACGTGACCAATGGGAGGATTTCTTAAGCCAATACTCACGTTCAACAAACGAAACTTTTTACACTTCCCCGTAATTGATATCCATGCAATAAGTATAAGAACTTATATTACCTTATAGACAATAATAAAAATATATTACATATAAATCATCCAAACTGTTCATATAATAATCATTTTTATTCATAAGAGAAAATATATATATATATATATATATATATATATCAATGGTTATCAACATAAGTTCTAATCCAGTAACTATATAAAATGTACAACAACAACAACAACAAACAGCCTTATCCCAATATTTGGGGTCGGCTACATGAATCCTGTTCCGCCATTCCGCTCTGTTTAAAGCCTTATCTGCTGTTAAATTATAAGTTGCCATGTCCCTCTTTACTACCTCTACCCAGGTCAATTTTGGCCTTCCTCTATTCCTTCTAGCACCTTCAACT
>JAOXJP010234821.1:0-10103 GCA_025762735.1 Platanus orientalis
TAACCATCCATGAATGACATCATCTCGTGACCAGCTGTACTGTCGATCAAGACATCAATATGAGGTAAAGGAAAGTCATCTTTAGGACTGGCTTTGTTCAGGTCACGGTAGTCAATGCACATGTGGACCTTTTCGTCCTTTTTGGGGATAGGTACAATGTTTGCCAACCAGTGAGGGTATGATACTGACAATAGGAAACCCGCGTCAAGATGTTTTTGGATTTCTTCTTTAAGTTTGAGTGACCATTCAGGTCGAAGACACCTAGGTTTTTGCTTAATAGGAGGTATGATTGGGTCAGTGGGAAGTTTGTGAACAACCAGGTCGGTGTCAAGACCAGGCATGTCTTTATAGGTCCATACAAAAATGTCAATAAATTCTTGGAGTGAACACACAAGATCATGTCCTAGTTTCAAAGTACTAGGGGTTGTGATCTTTACTTTTTTAGGGAAAGCTTGGGACCCTAGATTTAATTCTTGTAAGTTATCTGCTAGGGGAAGAGTTCTATTTTCCTGACGTTCAAATGCGTCAAGGAGTTCTTATGGCATCAACTCTTCATCATTGTAATCGTACTCTTCTTGAGTATTTTTAAGAAGAAAATAGTTTAGTAAAACATTAACAAATAGAGGGTGTTGTCACCCCAAAAATGAAAGTAGTTGATCTCAGAATTTCTTCCAAAATGCCTACGTACTTGACATTTTTGTTTTGCATGTAGTGAATGCAAGAAAGGGGGTTAATCAGGATCAAGCTATACGTAGTTCTTGATTTTTTAGGGATGACACATATATATGTATGTATATATATTTTTTGTTGACAAGCACCTGAACCTGAAGTTACTTCTTAGGCTGCCTACATACCTGACCTTTTCTGGCATTAGTTGAATGCTAAAAAACACTTTTTGGTATGTAAGGATCAAGCCGCATGTAGTTCTTGCTTTATAGAGGGTTGTGAACAAAAGAACAAAATTTTCAAAAATGAGTGACTGAACCTGAAGTTATGTCTCAAGTTGCCTACATAACCCATACATGTACATTGGTCGAATGCTTTTGACATTGGTGTCGGTAGGGATCAAGTCATATGTAGTTCTTTTACAGAGGTAAAAAGGAAGAAGCTAAAACTATATACAAGAGAAGTAACGATCAATCTTTGGTGTTGATTTAACCACCGACCTGGTCCAAGTTTGATCCTTCATCAATGAAACTGGGCTGCTCTGGAGTGTTCGCAGGGATTCCATCTTCGTGCTAGGAGACCTGAGTAAGGTCGATCTCATTTAAATCCAACTCTCTATTGAAAATTAGTTGTTGGAGTGCTTCCCTGACATCGCATGGTAAGGAAAGTAGACTTAAAGAGATCTATTTGTCCTCCCTATTTTCTGAGGTGGCAGGGGTAGAACCCTCACCAGTCTCAGGGATAGACGGTAAAGTGTTAAATGAAGGAATGTGCTGACACATACCAGAATAAGATTAGAGTGGGTAGGATTCTTGAATTAGGTCTTGGTTAGTTAAAGATTTGAAGTTCTTGGGAGGAGGGATGAATAGTGGAGTTGCTTCATTAAGGTTTTCTGGGCTCTTATCTAGTGTTGCCCATGGAGGAACCATGCCTTGATCTTCTTCAAGATTGAGGTCTTCTGGATTTTCTAGGGCTATTGGGGTTTTTGTGGGGATCTGGGAGTTGATCTCTTCTATTTCTTGTCTCAGCTTTTGAGCTCTGGCTTAAACCCTAGGCCCCTTCGAGAGTGCTTTTGGACTACTTTTACTGGTTCTCTTCTACCTTGTAGATATTTACCCAATCCCTTGTCTGGGTTAAACTTCATGTTGACCATCATTCTAAACTTAGGGGGAAGAATCTTAGATTTCTTCTTTTGTTCCTCCGCTTCTTCCTTAGTGTAAACCATCTCAAACTGGTAGGAGGTGTAGGTTTCAGGTTCTTGGAGATTTTGTACTTGTAATACTCTCTGACCTGTAGTGAGGACATCTTGATCTGCAATTAGAGTTGTTACCTCATCTCCTACAATGAACTTAACTTTCTGGTGTAAGGATGACGGTACTACTACAGCTTGATGTATCTAGGGCCTACCCAGTAGCATAGTGAACGATGATGGAATGTCAAGTACTTGGAAGCATACATCAAATATTTTTCCCTCCATGATGAGGGGTATATCTGTCTCTCCTTTTCCTCGCCTTATGGTGTTGTCAAAGGCTTTGATGTCGCATGAGTTGGATCTGAGACTCTGTACTGGAATAGAGAGTGATTCTAGTGTAACTGAGGTGCATATGTTTAATGTCGATCCATTATCCACTATAATCAAAGGGATACACATATCTTGGTGTCAAACTGAAATGTACAATGCCCGGTTATATATGTTCCCTTTAGGGATTTCTTCCTCCGCAAAAGTGATAACTTGCGGGACAGCTACTCGTCTAACCATGTTCTCTAGCCGGTTAGGGGTTATTGCAACATCGACAAAAGTCTTCCCGAAAATGTTGAGGAATATGTCTCTATGAGGGGCTGACATAACCAGAAGTCCCAAGATAGAAATATTAGCTTAAGTTTTGGCTAATTGTTCTACCAAAAATAGACAGGACCTACGGATTGCCATCTTAAACACCTCACTTTCTTTCTTTTCTTCTTCTTCTCTGACCCTCTTCTATTTTAGAGATTCGTGTTCTTTCTCTTATTGTGTTGTCTTTTCTGACTCCAACCTTGCCTTCTCCTATGCAGAATCTTGGCGCAAATTAGTGATGGCCAGTTCTATGATTCTGTCTGAATGGGTGATGAGACCAACAAGATCTGCCACCTCCTCTATTGATAATTGTGGATAAGATTCACCTACCCCCTCTTCATAGTTGTAAGGGACTCTATTGTTCTCATATGTCGGTGTGGGTGGTGGTAGGATGTTTATGACAGCGGATGTACTTGTGGTTGGTGGTTGATGGGGCATATAAGATGGACAATTATAGAAGGCAGGTGAGACTGGTTTTGATGGTGGAGGGGGAACGTGGTAGGTTTGGGTACATAGGGAATAACAAGTTAAAGGCTCCATTCTAATAGGAGCTTCCATGGTGGGAGCTTCTATGACTAGAGCCTCTAACTCATTATTAGGAGGGAGTAGTGAGAGTGGTTCATCTGAGGTTTTCCATAGACTTAGTATTTCTTCGGTAGTGAGGTCAGTGAGATCAACAGAGTTAAGGTATAGGACGTGGTCTTCTTCTGGGAGGACTATGCTAGGTTTTTCATCAACGATTCTGGTAATGAAACTTGCAAGGTTAAAAACTTGATTCCCTACTTTTATCATATGGGTCCCTTTAGATGGAGGGTGAGATGGAAGGGATTTTGGAGTATGCTAGTAGTGGGAGGGTTATTTGTTGGGGGACCAAAAGATACTTTTCCCTAGTCTATGAGGTCTTGGATGTAGTGCTTGAGGGTAAAGCATTTGTCTATGGTATAGCCTGGTGCTTTGATGAAATGGGCAATGTTCCGTGACATCATATCTGTTGGGTAAAGGGTTTGGAGGGGGTCTTGGTTCTAAAAGTTGTAAGAACCCCTTACTTACAAGATAATCCATGATATATTTGTAAGAGTAAGGCAGGGGGTGAATCTTCTCCTTCTTCTTTCTTCAAATGTAAGAGACATAAACCTTGGCTGCGGCTTTGACTGTGCTTCTGCCGGGAGCCTGACTATAGTTGGGAAGTTGGTTACTTGTTGGGACTAGTGCCCAGTGTTTTGAGTGGGTAGGGGTATTTCAATGGTTTGCACAGTATTACTCTCAAGTCAAGCTACTGTGGCCTTTCTCGGGATTGCCCTATTTGCATTTGGGAGGACAGTTGCTGCTTCTATAACCAGGCCTACCCTGATGGCTAGTTGAACACGGGTGGCCTTGTTAATAACATCAACAAAGTTGTTGATGGATACGGTGAAAAGCATCAGCTAGTATGTGGGACCCAATGTCTTTAGAAAGGTAGATATCATGTCTTCCTCAGACATTGGGTGTTTTAAGTTAGACATCCTCTATCTCCATCTGTAGGCATATTCCCTTATCCCATCATTCTCTTGAGGGTGCATCCCCTCGATTTCTTCACAAGTGGGTAGCATTTCCAAGTTGAATTGGAAATGTTCAAGGAAGGCCCTGGTTAAAGTTCTACAGGTGCCTATGTCTCTCTTATCTTGCCCAGCAAACCATTTGGCGGCATCTTTTTCTAAGCTCCTTGGAAACATTTGTACTAATACCCTATCATCCTATCCCCACTGGAACATGGCGTTGCAATACATCCTTAGATGCATTTTAGGACACCCTGTGCCATTGTACTTCTCTATGTCAAGCATTTGGAAGTTACTAAGCAAGTTATCCCTAGGGTATAAACATAAGTCCTCGAAATCCATATTCAAAGGGAACTGCTCCCCTTTCAAAAGTTCGATCTCATTAGCCATCTTGGCTATTTTGGCCTCTGTTTGATCTAAGTGAGAGGACCTTGGGATTTCCTTCCCTTTCTCAATTCTATGCCGCTCTTTGGCATTTTGGGATTCGGTTGAGATGAGGTTGGAGGTGGAGGTGAAGATAGGAGGTCTCTCTGAGTTTGAGGAATTTGGATCTGGGATTGTTTTAGTAAGGCCTCAACGGACAAGTACTAAGGAGGTTTTAGGGGACCCCCCGTAGTGCTCAGATATTCTTGAAGTACTTTCTCAAATCCTGTAGAGACTTGTCCCTGACTTTGAAGAGGGATGAATGTATTGGTTTGTGTCAACGGGGGAATTGAAGAAGAGGATGAGGAAGATGCTCCATGTTTGGTTATGAAGTCTTCCATTATCTTTTCTAGTTTAGCCTTTTGCTGTGATGTCAGTTGATTACTAGAATCAACCTGAAAAAGGGGAGGATTCATAGTAGAAGCCTCAGGAGTTGCGAAAGATGGAATATCAGTTGTCTTTGGTAGTTCTCTGACCATTGTTTTGCAGGACTGTGCCTTCCTCTTCTTCTTCTACAGTCTAGTCTCGGGTGGTGCTATTTTGCTAATATTACATTATTTGTTGTTTAGATTCATGATTTTATAATTTTAAGCCATAAATATTTAGACAAATGATAAATCATACAAATACATTCATGTCCAACTATTGAACCCGAGTTTTGGAAACAAAACTAAAACTTTATATATATTAAGATCGATTGTAAACACAATACATGGGCTAATACAAAAGTAAGGTACACAGACCTTTTACATAGAAATATAAAGAAAGCAAATACATAGTTCAGAGTCCTGGAACTCTGAGAGGTGGTGGTGGAGCTTTAATTGGTTCATAGCCTAGAGATAATATCTGCTCTTTTAGCTTCTGAATCCATTCTAGTCTCCAATGTGTTTGTAGAAAAGCAAAGGTGTTGCTGTGTTGTAGCTCGATGTTTAGATTAGTATGAGAGGCTCTCACATCATTGAGTTCTCCTCTCAATGTGTTGACTGACTCTGTCAGAGTGTTGTTTGCTTCCTGATGAGTGTCCCTAGATATCTCAGCTTTAGCCCGTAGGTTGAACTCAGCCCTGAGGGATGTCCTAGTTTCTTTAAGGGTAGTTCGAGTAGTTTTGAGAGCTACAGATGTTTGATGATGGAGAGATCGCTCGTTTGCTAAATCTTGAAGGGCTTGCTCCAACTTGGCCTTTAGACAAGAGGACTCACCTTGTGAGGTGGATGGCTCATCCAACCGGGCTCTCTTACTTGGATGATTGGATGCTAAGTCCAGTAATGGTGTGGATACAAGGTCTAGAATCCATGCATCATAAGGAGATGATGTCTCCGGAGTCCGGGTAGATACCAAGGCTAGGTGCCCCGGTGCTCTAATATGTGAATTGTCCCAAAGGGTAGCTAGTTGAGACCATACTGAATGATGAGTCTTATAATCGAGCTTGTGGATGTCTGCATCAGTAATAGTGAAGTTAAATAAGTCTTGGCGAAGATTGTACTAGCGAAGTACCCAGACCGACATGTATGGTGCGCTTTGATGTAACCCTGTGAGAACCATGTAGGTGCGGTTCTCCGAGAATAGATGTGGGTAATGAACTTTGTGTCACTTGGCCTTTCAAATGATGTGTTTGGTAGCTAAGTTGGTCAATATTTCTTGATAGCGCATTGTTGCTTTCTTTCCTGAAGAGGTTGAGATCGATGGATTTTGACGAGGAGTAGATAAAGGTCATGAAGAGATATGTCCTCGAAGCCATGCTTGCAGAAAAATAAGGCAGCCATATAGTCGACCTCTGCAGTGCCGAGCACAATGAGAAAGGCTAGATATGACTTCAGCAATGATCATGGGTGCCAATGTCTTTTCTTTAGACAACTATTCTAAGACACTGGCACAAAACCCCGTCGATCTGACATCGGCTATGAGAAAAGAGAAACTGACCCAATACTGTTAATGTGAAAGTCTTGTACTTAGCTGGTTTGAGAAATCTCTGATCTTTTGCCAACCTCGATCCAGTAGAAGATCAAAGGGATAATGGAGATAATCACCTGAGGATTCTCTGGGAGGAAAATCTTTTGACACATTTATGGTAGACTGAAAGTCCTTGAAGTAACTATTTTTGTGGACTGGGAAAATAGCATCGGCATTGTGGCAGTGTTTGAGATTTAGAAAAGATTCCAATTCTTCAATGGTGGGAGTCAACTCATGCTTTCCAAACCAGAAAACCATAGCCATTGGATCCCAGAAAGATATGGCCGCTTCTAGGAGGGGCTAGTTGAGGCAGTCTTGTGATAATGAGAGAGGAGTTCCAAGCTTGCTTTGATTAGCCCAGATGGCTTGTTCCTCTGGTGGGAGCGAGACTAATATGTACGTGAATCTGGCAGTGGTGGTGGTGAACGGGTCCAAACAGATGGGTCTAGGATCCATTTCTGCAAAAATGATTAGTCGAGAGTTTAGTATTCATTTTTGCATCATTGTTTTGTACATGTATTATATTTTGATTTGTTTATAACAATTTTTTTTGTTTGTTGTGCTCTTTTTGTTTTTTGTTTTTATTATTTTTTTTGTACACCTAATCTCTACCTGAGTTGGAGATCAGGCGTATAGCTCATTCAGGCGTACTGACCCCTGGTTTTCAAAATAAAACTGCCGAATGCTTGGTATTTTTATTTTATTTTATTGAAGCCATTTTGAGTGGGGGAAATAGAGCTTGTTCTTAGAGGTCTTTTGATATTTCTTATGGATGCCGCAAGCAATCATCCGCTCCTTCCATCTAATGAGAGAGCTTTGTGGAAGGATCTGGCCACAGATGAGGTAACCCATGGTTTCTTTTTTTTGTATTTGCTTATGTCTTTTTATTTTATTGGAAATTGTTGTTCTTTTTGTGTTTGTTTATTTGTTTTTTAATGGTTTTTACTGTTTATGTATGGAAATTTGGGAGAATATGCCTGAATTTAGGTGGTACGCTTGAAAACCTTCAATACGCCTGAACTCCATGGGTTATGTTGAGTTCAGGCGTATGGTGTAAATTAGGCGTACCCTGAATTCAAGCGTATAATGAATTCAGGCGTACCCCAGTACTTCAGCATTTTTCAGTCCTTATTTTCAATGTATTATAATTTATCTTTGTGTGTTTCATTTATTTGTGTGTTTTTGTAGGCTAGGGGGAGGGTAGAAGCTCATGGATCTTGGTCTAGGGTTCTCGACTTGTGGAATGGCCTTTGTGAGAGGGTTTGAGTAAAGGTCTTTAACTTAGGTTTTGGGCCATTCTTGAGTATCCCATTACTGAAGGCGGATAAGGCCTTGCTGATGGCTTTGGCAGAGAGATGGTCTCCGATCACCCGCACCTTTCATATTCCTATGGGGGAGATAGGGGTGACTCTTATGGATTTCTGTATGATGACCCGGTTGCCTGTTGGTGGTGTCCCACCTCCGTACGAGATGATGCCCTCTCCAGAGATGATCCGACGATGCTTAGGGCCACAGCCTCTTCACTTTGACCGAGGATTCTGAGGTATTCTTCCTTCTTGGTTCGAGAAGGAATACGTATGGGCTATGGAGCATAGTTCAAATGCGGAGATTGATTACTCTGTCAGGGCTTTCCTATTATACATGTTCACAAGATCCGTTCTTAGTGCAAAGAGCGATCAGATTTTCCTGAACTTCCTCCTTGCCTTTGAGGATCTTTTTAGGGTTAAGACCTATGGTTGAGGTAGATCCGCCCTTGGGTGAATGTATTCTAACATGGGGGAAGTGGCCAATGGGGAAAAGGCGATGTTTCTAGGCCTTCATTTCTTATGGGAGGTAAGATTTTTTTTTAATTTTTTAATTTTAGTGTTTATTGTAGTTTTTTTTGTTGGTTTTGAGATTTTGATGAAGATTTTGTTTCTTTATAGGTTTGGCGTTATGAGAGGTTAACCCCTCTAGCACCTCGTAAGAAAGGGAAGGCTTTATTTCCCGTGCCTTGTGTTGAGAGATGGAAGGTCTCTCGTACTTACGCAAAGGCCCGGAAATCTATCTCCATGTTTAGGAGAGACTTGGACCGGATTACAGCTGCTCGGGTAAAAATTTTATCTTTCAAATTTTGCTATTTAAAATTTTATTTGTCTATTAATGTTTGCTTGTTTTTACAGGTTAATTGGAATCCCTGGGCAGCTTGGGGGTTGAGTGGGGAGCTTGAGGGAGAGTTCTAGATTGCCCATAACTGGGCATTGTCCCGGTGCATCTTGTTGGCCCCAGGGGAGGTCGAATGGTATCTCAGAGAGAGGTGCTACAGGCAGTTGGCCTCTCTTGACAGGTTTGTGGTACCGGACCCTCCTCCCAATGTGATCGAGTGCGAGGGTCCTGTGGGTATGGGGCGAAAGAGTATCTCTATTGATGCTTTCCTATTTCCCGACCTAGATTATGCTGAGTGGTGGGTTACTCAGACTTGCGGGTCTTTAGGAGGCCCGGTTGATGAGGGGGTGAGTTCCTTTTCAATTTGGATTTGTTCATGTCTATTTGAATTGGTGTTTGATTTATTTGTTGTTGTTGTTTTTTTTGACAGATTAGTGCTAGCCCACATAGGCAGTCTGAGGCTGAGCCTCAAGAGGGAGAGGCACCCGCACCTAGTAGGAGGAGGAGGGAGAGGAGAGCCCCTAGTGAGCGAGTCTCAGTTGACAGTTTGTTAGGGGTGTTACCTACATTGGTCTCTGTGACTGATGCAAGAGGCGGGACCTAGGAGTTGCCTCTCCCTGAGAGTGTGTTGCCAGAGGGGTGGATCCCTCCCCCCTTAGTGACTGAGGTATTTTTTTGGTTTGTTATGTCTCTTTTTTTATATTTTGTTTTAACTTTCTCTCTTTTTTCTTTTTTTTAGGTGCCTCGAGAGGCTTTCATAGGGGATCTTGAGATGTTGGCAAGGTCTCATGCTCTGGTGAGGCAGGTGTGTCAGGACATGGGAGAGGAGCTTACCTCACAGAGGCAAAGATACCAGGCTCGTATTGCAGAGGTTTGAGTTTGTTTTGTTATTTTGTTGATTCATTTATTTTATTTTACGTAATCTCTAACTGGTTTGGTGATATTGATTTCAGCTGGGGGGGCAGCCACACCGGAGGAAGAAGACTACTGGCCGGGGGCCTTCAAGTTCTAGGGCAGCTGCAGCTGCGGGTTCGGAAGGGACAGAGAGTGTCCCGATTATGACTGAGGTTGGAGCAGTCCCTGAGAGGGTTAATGGGGATATTCCCACTACTGCAGAGCCAGAGGTTGGAGATGGCACATCTGTTTTAGTGTCGGCAGAGGTAGCAACCCTTCTGGGTCAGGAGGGTGAATCACCTATGGTGGAGGGAGTACTTCCCCAGGACGAGGGAAAGGGGGTGGTCGTATCTAAGGGAGGGTTATGTATCAGATCGACCTATGGGAGAGAGTATGTAGGTTAAAGACCTTCAAAAGGGTGGTTGAGTATATTTAGAGGGGATTCTAGTAACTAGGGATTTATGTATTTGTGTTTTGACAAAATGTACTTATGACTCTGTACAGAAATGATTATGAAATGAAAGAAAGGAATTTTTTGTTTGTTTATTTGATCTTGTGGTTTGTGATGAATGATGAGCAGGGAAGATTTAATAGATATATAAAATCCAGAAATCATCCTAGTTTATCTATAAAAATAATTTTGTTTGTTTCTAAAA
>JAOXJP010234822.1:0-10103 GCA_025762735.1 Platanus orientalis
CCTCTCTCTTCCTCTTTCTCCTCGCCCTCTCTTTCTCTCCCTCTTCTTCTTTTCCTCTCCCTTGCCCACTCTATTTTTTTCTGCGTTTTCTCTCTCTCCCTCCCTCTCTCTCTTCCTTTCCTCTCCCTCTCTCTCTTCCTCTTTCTCCTCTCCCTCTCTCTTCCTCTTCCTCTCCCTCCCCCACTCTGTTTTTTTCTGCGTTTTCTCTCCCTCCCTCTCTTCCTCCTCTCCCTCTCTCCCCCCTCTCTACTCTCCCTCCCCCTCTCTGTTTTTTCCTGTGTTTTCTTTCTCTCCCTCCCCCTCTCTCTCTTCCTCTTCCTCTCTTTCCTTCTCCCTTCGCTTTTTTTTTTGGCAAGGGGGCGTTCAGAGGTGTAGGTCCGGGGCAGGGGCCCCTTGTTCGGACGTGGAGGTCCGAACATGTGGGCACCTACACGGATGTGAAGGTCCGAACAGGCAGGTGCCCAAACGGGTGCCTGGCTGTTCAGACCTCCATGTCCTGCAAGTACCCACCTGTTCGGACCTCCACGTCCGAACAGGGGTGCTCCTACCTGAACCTGCACCTCTGAACGCCCCCCCCCAAAAAAAGAAAAAGAGGAAGGGAGAGAGAGAGAGAGAGAGAGAAGAAAAGAGAAAGAGGGAGGAGAGGAGAGAGAGGGAGGGAGAGAGAAAATGCAGGAAAAAAAATAGAGGGAGACGATAGAGGAAGAGAGAGGGAGAGGAGAGAACACACAGAAAAAAAACAGAGGAAGAGATGGAGAGAAGAGAACACGTAGAAAAAAAAAAACAGAGGAAGAGAGGGAGAGGAGAGAAAAACGCAGAAAAAAAAACAGAGGAAGAGAGGGAGAGGAGAGAACACGCAGAAAAAAAAACAGAGGAAGAGAGAGAGGGAGGGAGGGAGAGGAGAGAAAGGAAGAGAGAGGGAGGGAGGGAGAGGAGAGAAAGAGACTGCCGAAGAGGGAGGGAGAAACGCATCGAGGAGAGAGGGTGGAGGGAGGAGGGGTGTTTTGGGGAGGGGTAAAAATGGCTTTTTCTTTTTTGGGGGTGTGGTGATCAATTTTAGGGGTGCCAATAGCCCTTCCCCAAATAACATGTACTGGGAGGGGTCTTTAACTAATCCATGTACTCCAACTTCACAATCTACTTGTTCTACTTGAACTCTATCCAAAAGCACAGCTGATCTTCCAATATGTTTTGAGTGATGGGAGACTTTACATCATCTATTCCTACATTGTCCTTTCACTTACAAGGTATGGGCCTATTTCATATCAAGAATGGATGTCAGTTGGGTCACGCCGGAAAGGGTATCACAATTATTCTTTTCTTGGTGGGGCCATGGACCAAATGCTAGATTCAAGCTATTTGGGGAATGCATTATTCATGCTATTTTATAGGGAATCTAGGAGTGCAATCAAAGAATTTTTAATAACAAATTCAAAACTTCAGAGGAGGTGATTGATGCTATTATTAGGGAGGTGGGGGTGGATGCTCGTGTTGATGGATTTCAAAGGCCTATTTCTCTATGATTTTTTAAGAGATTGGGTGACGGTCATATCTTGCTCACAGCCCTCTTTCCAAGTAGCCTTGAGCCATATATGGATACCCCTGCCTATTGGTATGATGAAACTCAACTTTGATGGGGCATATAAAGGTAATCTCGGACCTACGGGATTTGGATGTGTATTAAGAGACCACAGCGGGGACATCTCTAAGGCATTATGTGGGCTGCTTGGCATTTATAACTCCACAAAGGCCGAAACTTGTGCCATGCTTTTTGGATTAAGAGAACTTAATTGGGTGGGTATATTCAAGCGTGCAATCAAGGGGGACTCGGAGGTGGTAATTGGGTGGGGCCAATCATGGCAAATGTGGACTATGGTATATGAAGTTAGAGAACTTTCTTTTGAACTAGGTGCATCTTTCATCCATGTTCCCCGAGAGCAAAATGGAGTGGCCGATAAATTAGCAAATTGGGGTATTGAACAGAATTCTATGTATTATGGTGATAGCCTTCCTCCTTTCTATTTTGTGGGGGTGATGTATGTTTGTTGTTGTATTATTATCTCTCTTTTTTCAATCAAATTTGCTTTAATTATCCAAAAAAAGTGTCTAAGTCGTAGAATTCTAGATTTCCTACTCAGTATGGAAGAATAAGAATCCTCTAGCAATATGTGGCTAGATGGAACGAATTACCAAGACATAACACAGAGATTTAATAACTCTCCATCTTTCGTATCCTACATATGTTTCCTATGGTTCCTTTTTACGACCATTTCACCCCCAATATATATCTTCACAAATTGTGATCATTCCAAACACGTTTTTCCATCTTACATATGTTACAGTAAATTTTAAACCTAAATTTTCCATCAGAATAATAACTGGGTTAAATGTCCCAAAGACAGGAGAAGTATCAAATGAACCAGTATAGGTTGACGTGTTGACTGCTTTAGTAGGGTCCAACAACTTTCCAAGCACCAAGGAAGAAAAATACACAACCATATTTTAACTGATTTATAAAAACCAGCACTGCAGTAGATCCCCAGATATCAATATGGAGCTAAATATTAAAGAAAAAGACATTTCCCAAGCTTCTCAAGATTTCGTATGGAGCTAAATATTAAAGAAAAAGACATTTCTCAAGCTTCTCAAGATTTCATATGGAGCTAAATATTAAAGAAAAAGACATTTCTCAAGCTTCTCAAGATTTCGTATGGAGGTACTGTAGGAACTTTTCCACAAAACAATCTTACTAAAACTATTTTTTATCAGTACTTATCAATCTCCCAAGCTTCTCAAGACTTGCCACAACAATCTTACTAAAACTATGGAGGTAACCGTAGGAAATTTGCCACAACAATCTTACTAAACTATTTTTTATCACTACATATCAATCTCTCTCACCTTTCGAATGTTGCATAGCCCAATAAACTAAAAAACAGGGGAAGGCAGTAAACATGTTGTGAAAAGCCCTTCATCAACATTTCAATACAAGACTATTGCGGGACTTGTTTCATCACTTCTGGAAATTTGAAACAACTCATAATCTACTGAATTTTTTTCCCGCTAAGCTCCTCCACAAGAGATTCAAATATCCAATCAATCAAAAGTGATTTTTTCAGGGATTACTCGGACACAGTTATTGAACCATTAAAACTAATCCAAAAAATTCTGGGAAAAAAATACAATATTTGGTAAACTTGCTCTCTTACCTGGTAAAGTTTTCAGTGCATAGAAAATACACTTCATTCGGCTGCTGCTGTTAGCCATTTAAATGGATGATATCAGCAGTCCAAAAACTCAAACTGATCTCTTTAATTAGACTGTGCTCTTGTTTGCAGAGTATCCCACTCTAATACGAAGTAGAAAAATGACCCTATGATTTTATAATAATATCAGGGACTGACAAAAATACCCCTATTGACATAATGCAATTCCATGGAGAGACACATTATTAAACAATGCCTATTATAGACTCACAACAGTGTTCCCTTATTTGTTTATTTGTAAGCTCGTTCATAACCAGATCAATAAAGCATGTTGAGTTGTGAGTTCTCTGAACTATTAATTTAAAGATTCAGTCAAAGTTCAAGAACTGTGTTTTCTTTGTGCTGTTATACCCATAGCTGAATGACCGCACATTCAACCTTTAATTCAATTACTTCCAGCATTCAGCATGATGTGGGAGCATTCTCTGTAAAGAAGAAATTGGATGACCACGGATAGCCTCCATGGATGTGTCCAGTAGTTTAATTTTTAATTTTTTGTTTAGGGGTTTTCCATAATTTATCTACAGCTTGTAATTTAACGGCAGATATAGAGCCCTTAAATAGAGCAGAATGGCGGAACAAGATTCGTGAAGCCGACCCCAAATAGTTGGGATAAGGCTGTTTGTCGTTGTTGTTGTGGGCTTTCCATAATTTATTTAAGTTTAGGAGGGTCTTTGTAATTAGGCAAAAGTTGCCTTAAATTTAGAGAGTCCATGGTGTACACAACCAACCAACTTTTTGGCTCTTTTTAAACTATCAAAAGTTCAAATTGTGGGCTCACAATAGTGTTGGTCGTACTGCCAATTTTTTGGAATTGTTTATTATTTTATTTTATTTTTATTTTGTGGGGCCCATATGAGCTGGTTATAGGTCTAAAAATCTCCAAATTTTGGAGATCGTTAAAGATATTTAGGGGGATGCACAACCCATATGAGCTGGTCATAGCTCTAAAAATCTCCAAATTTTGGAGATTTTTAGAGACATTTGGGGGGACCCACATGCCTAATCGACATTCCCTAGAGTTTCCAGATTTTTAGAGATTCTTGTGGAGTCCACTTATCTTAGTTGACAAGGCAAAAAGTTGGCAACTAAGGAGTCCTCTTTTGTTTAGGAATCTTATTTGTTCTACTAGTTGATTTGTTCTAGGAATTTATTTTAAATTGGAATCCTAGAATCTAGGGATTTTATTAGAGCTAGGAATTTTGAATTAAAAAAAAAAAAAAATGTGACTTGTGACCGTGGGCTCATAGCTATCTCATAGGGTAAAGTCATAGACTCCCCAAATTCTCTATCTTTTCTCTCCCCTTTGTGAGATCACTTTTAACCTTAGCCTTCACAACCCCAACCCTACCTACAACACTCGAACAATCTTTCAACCTCTTCCCCTAAACAAACATCTTTATGAGATGTTTCCCCAACCATACCATTTCATCATCAAGCCTTGCTACCAAAAACCAACCTTAACCCCTACTAAGCCATCAACCTCAACACATCAGACCCTTCCTGATCCCCCATATCTTACTATTGGGGCATTAACTCGGTCTCATCCATCCATGTTCCCTATAGATTTATCCACACCAGTAAATGTTATCATTGATTCTGAATCCTCTTATTCAGAAATCTCTTTAGAAGCCCTGATGCATGAAGATATGCAAGAAGAACCTAAAGTAAAAGAGCCACGATCAACCTCCTCCACCCACTAAAACCCAGCACAATAGCAAAGAAGAATTTTTGTAGACACTACGGATCTCAAAACACATTTCTCCCTTGATGAAGTTCCTCCATCTCAATGGAGAGACAAATTACTCCAAATGTATGCATGGATTGATGCAGAAATGCAGGCTCCAAATGCACAATTAAGAAACTCTCTCGTGAAATTCACCTCTCGACTTAGTGAAAGGACTTAGAGAATGGTGGATAAATCTTGGTGCATACAGGCAATTACAGACTCAGTAGGACTTAGAGAATGGTGGATAAGTCTTGTTGCATACAGGTAGTTGTTGGCCTTGCAATCCACTTCAATCTATGAGTTTATGGCACTTATCCACAATGAATTCCTCAAAGAAGCAACTCACCAAACTAGTGTAGCAAGTGAAAAAATTTTAAGCATGATGAAATGTTGTTCCTTAAAAAAAAAAAGATCTTGAACAACATTACAACAATATATCCAAAAGATTTTATTTTCTCAAATGAATGGATGATCCAAATCTGAAGCAAACTTTCCTAAATTCCCTTCCAGATCCACTAGGGTTAAAGCTCATAGAGACAAAAAGGCTTACACTCCTAACAGCATTCCTTGGAGAAATATACCAAAATGCATTATTAGCATTAGAAAAGCTCTGCAACCAAAAGAAATTTCTTCATACATTCAAAGAAATGGAGAAAAAGATCGGCAATGCTTGTGATAAAAAAGACATATCCATTACTATGTCCCTCTTCAAAGAGAAAATATTTCTGAAAAGGTTTCCCTGACAAATACACTCCAAACATCCGAAGAAAGTTCCAGAAGAAGAAATGAAAATTTTTATCCAAGAAAAAGGTCAAAGGAAAAACCTCTTCCAAGTGTTATGTCTATAACCAAACTGGCCACTTTGCAAAGAATTGCCCCAACAACAGGAATAGAAAAAAATTCTTCCAGAATTTGCTCTAGTTTGTTGATTCAGATTTCTCAGATGCAGAATCTATCTTCTCCCTCAAAGACGAGCAAACCCTAGATGCCCTTTTTACAGTCCAGGTTCCAACATCCAACAGTGATATAGAATCATCAAGCTTTGATGAGCAAACTGAAACTTTTGAAATTAATGGAGAGAACTATTAAACAAGAGAGATCAGTAAACTCAAGAGAAGAACAAGAGAGCTACTAAACTGAAGGCGATTTGGACAAGTCTCGGTCTGCCTTTTGCAAACAAAGCAATGGCCTTTTATAGACAGGCATAGCCGGATTTGAAAGCAAACTTAAAACTAGATACAACACATAAGCCTGGTATGTGCCCTCTATATGAAGTCATGTGGGTTCACATGAGTATGTGATGTAGCATGCATATGGACGTGTGCATAAAGGAGTCCGACATAAAATTAATAAAAAAATAATGATCAAGCATAAACAAGATTCCTACTCGCATATCCACACACGAATTCAGACTAAAAGTTAGTTAGGTCTAATAAGCATGACAAGAATTAGAGGCCTATAAAATAATAAACAAAAGAGGAACTAGAGTATATGTATGAACCCAATTAAATTTGAAGATTAGTCTCATGTATGTATGAACCCAATTAAATTTGAAGATTAGTCTCATGTATGTATGAACCCAATTAATTTTGAAGATTAGTCTCATGTATAGGGTCCAGAAAATCAGAATAGTACAAAGTGAATAAAATAAGGTGAAAATCATACAAACAGTCATGATTTGGTCAAAAGTAAGTAGGACTAATGGGGGTTCACTAAACAAGGCATAAGACAGATTCACACTTGAATAGGATCTGGTTTATCAGAAAAATCACAAGTTTAACGTTAATTTCTCAGTCCTTGGCTAATACCACTTAGCCACCAGTATAGTTATAAAAGAGGGGACATGGTAGGGTCAGGTGAAATACCTCAAAACAGCTATAGAAGTCCTGTACACATCTTCTAGCATGTTAAGCTCTTACGATGGTGATACAGCTACTTCTCTTGGTGTTGAAGTGGTCGAACCTGGTATACTCCTTGTATTAGCCTTGCCACCAACCTATAACTTGCCTAGCAGATCCTAAATGCAATCTCAAGAGTTTTGGTTTGCTTCCAACTACTATGGAATCGTCCAAGGATTGGTACGCCTCTGCCCAAACCCCTCAATCACATTCCTATTAAATAGGATGTAATGAAGAATCTCCCACAATCTTGAAAATTGATGTGTTTCGCCTCCAAAACTTCCACAGGGTGAGTATCAAAGTGGAAGGGAGTTTTGGAGGGTTAGGTATCACCCTTAGGATCGCCCAGGGGTTAAATAGGCCCTCTTAAAAGGGCTTTGTCTAAATCCTTATGGATAAGGAGTACTACCAATTTTCATGAAGAAACCCTATTTGTGCTGTTCACACCAGAGGTGTCTCGAACTTAAAAGATCTTAACCAAAAACTGGTTTCATAAGCAGGGCCCCACCAGGTATAGGAGTCTCTAACAACCCGTGAAGAGGGTTGTTATCCCTAAATTGAAGGAGCAAAGGCTGATCTCAGCACACTGTCTTGCAGAAGCTTAATCACACCTAGGAAGATATACCTTGTTGCATGTCTATTTTCAACTACCTATTTAATTATTCTTCCACCAGCAAAGTAATCGTTTAGCCCTATAAAATGGTCTACAAATGTTGTTTGCTTCCAAACCTTAAAGAACTCTAGTGGATGAATGTGTGAGTCAATAGTTTCATCCCACAAAAATCCGTAAAAATAAAGTAGTAGAGACAAAGAAGAAAAAAAGGTAGAAGGCCTTTAACCCAAAGGGAGGGAGTAGCCTCTACTACCACCGTTAAACTAGGGTTTTCCCTAAACTCATTCCAGGGTTTTAAGAAGCACAAGGTAGAAGGCCTTTAACCCAAGGGGAAGTAGCCTCCACTATTACCGTTAAACTAGGGTTTTCCCTAGACCTATTCTACGGTTTTAAGAAAAAGCATAAGGTAGAAGGAATTTAACCCAAGGGGAGGGAGTAGCCTCTACTACCACCTAAGGTTTTCCCTAAACCCATTCCAGGGTTTTAAGAAGCACAAGAAAGCCAATACGTGAGAACTACAAATTTTATCTTTATTCATCATAATAAAACTTGTTGGTCATGTGGGATGCTTTATAGCCCCCACGGTAGGGGTGGCAATGTTTGACACGACCCGCGAACCCGACACGACCCAACACGAAAATAAGCGGGTTAGGGTTGACCCTAAATGTGTTTTGGGTCAAAACAAGTCAACCCGCTTTGACAAGATTAATAAATGGGTTAGGTTAGGGTTGAGCCAAATGGTCTTATACCCTTACCTTGACACGACATGAACCCGCCCAACCCGACTCACCACATAACCCGTGAACCCGACACGACCCAACACGAAAATAAGCGGGTTAGGGTTGACCCTAAACGTGTTTCGGGTCAAAACAGGTTAACCCGCTTTGACACGATTAATAAATGGGTCAAAGTTAGGGTTGAGCAAAATAGTCTTATACCCCTATCTCGACACGACATGAACCCAACCCGCCAACACGAATTGCCACCCCTATATTATAGTATCTATTAAGGAATGAATTCCATGGCACAAGTGATTATGATCGATCTGTGTAATGGTGCCTTATGTTTTAGGGTTTTTTTTAATTATTAATAATTGACTAATGAAGTCTACCAGATTCAATTATATTTCCTTTATCTTCTTTCCTATGAGAGAGGGAGATGCTACCAATGTTTGACAATAGGTGACCGCAAGTGGCAGGCTATTGCTAATAAAACTGTCTTCTTCCTCTTTTTTTAATTCCTCTTTCAAAACTTAATTTAAAAAAAAAATGTTCACATAATTGACACATTCTTAATAATGCAACAAATAACAAATGTTTTTGTTGATATGATAACCTAAGTCTGACAAGCTATAAAATCAAAGTAATATATCTACCACTTCGGTTGATATTGAGATGTATAGGCGAATATTGATTTACACGTGTTGGTGGAAATGGATTGACACGTGTTTGCATTTTGAACATTTGATTTTTATTAGATGACGTAGTTGTTGATTTTAAATATATAAAGTTCTATATAAGTTCTTTAAGAGTTGTCAGAATTGAATTTTGGATCAAATTTGTAAACCACTACTCCCCTTCAATTTAGTGGAATCTCTAGATGGGTGGATTGTTCCCTTAGGTCCCTCTCACAATACATTCTTAAAAAGATAGGATCTTGATATGTAACCATGATCTTTTTAGTCCATTACCTCAAACTAGTTAATGAAATCGTCAACATCCTTATTTTTTTTTATAGAAAATGGGACATTATTATTTTGTTTAGAAGGGCTTACAATTTTAGTTTATCGGTCATTGTAACACCTTCACCTTTAATAGGCCAATTGAAATTGGATGATTCCTAATTTAGGGGCTAGAGTTTGAGATGACCGGAATCAACAAATGTCTTTCATATCATAAAGTCATAATTGATGGTAGGGATTTTTCTCTAAGGTGCCTAGGTACTATAACCCAAAGGTGGAGAACTCAACATGTACGTTTATATATGCTAAACTAGCCCCTAAAATATTCTTCCAACCCATGTAGCTAAATGCCTCTAAATATACAAATAATTAAAAGACTACCCTAAAATATTCCACCAAACCCTGAAATATTTTGTGCATCCCCATGTAACTAAATGTCTCTAGATATACAAATAATAATAAGTTTACCCTAAAATATCCCACCAAAACTTACCTAACCTATTTAACCATGTTACAAATATCAAATTAGATACTAATATTCATTAGTCTCTACTTACCCCACTAATTACCCAGAAAGTGTTTATAAGGAAGGACTCCTTTTTTTAACTTATCCTCAAATATTCCACCAGACCCTACAATATTTTGTGCATCCCCACGTAGCTAAATTAAGGTTGAGCAAGGGCTTGGGCCGGCCTAGCCAACCCTAAATTTGGCCAGAAAAGCCCGGCCTAAGTTAGACCCGAGCCCAAGTTGAAGGCCCGAACTTTATTAGGGCCGGATATACACACACACACACACACACACACATATTTATACATATATAAATAAGTGTATATATATGTGTGTGTGTGTGAAGAAAATGTTCTATGATGAAAAAGTGTTTTTAGTATATATGGTAAATTATAAGTTGACACGG
>JAOXJP010234823.1:0-10103 GCA_025762735.1 Platanus orientalis
CACCACCCATCCTCTTAGGGCCCACCAAGACATGGCCACCCATGACATCAACCCCCATGACCCCCCATCCTTCATCCAACCTATAAATACCCCATAAATTCGTGCTCAAGGAGGAGGAGAAAAATTATGGGAAAGAAAATCCCCAAGAAAGAAAGAGAGAAAATAAAAGATAGAAGAGAAAGAAAGGGATGGAAAGCTTCAACCTCAGGTAGGCCCCCTTCCCCCTTTGTTGTTTAGTAGATAAGACCCCTCATGCTGTAAATAACCCATCTTTGGATCCATTAGAGCATCCCCCCCTAATGGTGGGACATGGGAGAAACAAACTTGTCTCTCCCTTGCTATTTTTCTAAACAAGTAAGAGTGCAGAGAGCATAACTCCGTCAATACATGGAGTTAGAGGCTAAAATTCACATGGTGGGTCACTGGTATGGTGACCTACTTCACTGTAAAATTTCATGGCCATTGGATTTTTTATCCTCGAAGTGGACCCCACTTTCTCACTCTTTTGGAGTGATTCTACACTCCACAATTTGAGTCAAGTAGAGTCCCCGAATTTTAATTCACTCTATGTTTATGATTTTGACTTAATTCTTTTTTTATTTTTTAGTTAACTAATTAATATGCTTAAATTAATTTTTGTATGTTGTTTTATTTATGTTTTGGTATTTTACTATAATTTTGTTTGAATTACTTTCCTGTTGTTTTGCACTAATTTTGTCACTCAACTTGTTTGCTAAATAACTCTCTGTTTGCTTGCTTTTGTACTCTAATTTTTGCACAGTAATTTTATAATATTGTATAGATGTTCCATGCAAAATTTGGGCTTAACCCTACCTGTATATCTTTGGGAATGGGTTCCACAACCTGCAGACCTCATTGGGTCTTTGCCGATTTTCTTCAAACCCACCAACTTTAAAAAATCAAATGAAGGGCTTACACCCATTATTTTGATTTAGGGTTTTGCATAAGAGCTCACTGGGACATTCCCATAACCCTCGATAAACTTTTAAGGCCAATGGATCCTAAAAGGCAGCCCAAAATCCTAGAAAACAGGCTACTATTGTACAAGGCAGAAACCTCTTCATCTCTGTCCCTGCATGTCCTGAAAGGTCATAGTCCCTTAAAGACCCCTAAAAATTTTTAGGCATATAGAAAATCAAGCATATAGGAAGTTCAGGTGTACAGACCTAAACACACTCATCCTCTGTCCCCGTATGTCCAAAAGTACCCTAAATACTGAAAAGACCCCTAAAACTACTAAGATGGTTGTCACAAGCCTCAAACCTCTTTAGAAGCTTCAATGGGGTTCATATGGACTGTACCCTTGAACTTTCACTCCTGTGAAATATCTAGCGTACAAGAAGTTCAAGTGTACATCTTGAGATTAGGCGTACTAACTTGAAAACCTTATCTTTCTGTCCCTGTGTGCCCCATGACAAGAAAAGACCCACAAACATTTGGAAACCCTCAATAAAAGACTTCCAGACTCCTGATTTTACTAAAACAACCCAATGGGGTCCATCTGGGACAGTATGCCTGAACTCACATCACTGAGAAAGATCAGACGTACCTAAAGATCAGGCATATACATGAAGATTAGACGTATTGATTAAGAAATTCTAATTTTACTCTTTTTAATAAATCAGAAGGTAGGAATGAAGCCCCACATGTCCAGAACCATAAAAAACTCTTGTTCCAACTTCCAGAACCCTTGTCTAACCTTTGTACATAGTGTAACGACCTCGAAATTCATTGTCTTATTTAAGCATGAAATTGAGCCGCTACTAAACTGGATCCATACAAAATTGGCTATAAATTTAAGCCTTTTATCTGAACCTGCGATCTTTATAAAATACTTAACCTTAACCTTAAAACAACATAAGCAGCGGAATCATAAACTATAATATCTAACCATAATCTTAAAGATGCAGCGGAAGCAATATCACAAACTAGTACAATCTATAAAACTAGTCTCCCATCATCTCCCGAATAAAACATAAGATCATAAATCTTAAAATCTAAATCTCAACATAATACATCCCATGACAAGGTCTAATATGAATTATAGAGTCTAAAGTAAATGAAAAACTAATGAAATATAATGCATCTGCTGCATGCCTCCCCTTTGGCCTCAAGGTACTCCAAAAGGCTCACTTGCACTAAACCTCTCCTGAAATAAAAATGGTATGGATGGGTAAGAAGGTACACAAAACCTACTATAGAAACCGGACAGGTAAGACATGAATCTTTCAATGCAAAATACTATGTACATTTTCATATAAAATACATATCAATTATAGTGTGTAGACATGTGCTAGTGTGCATACATATCTACTAGTCATTACAAGATTTGAACATTCAACATCATGATTCTTCAGGTAGGAACTAGGCATTGCAATTCACATGATTTTCTTTATTCATGGTATTCTTCTAACATCCACATATGACAATATGCATGATTTACCTACACATGATAAATATTTCACAGTCCATTCATAGTAAAGATATCTAGTGTACATCTCAATAAGCATTTCTATACATTTATCATGCATAGGCTATACTTCCTTAATATGAACATACATATATAAATTACTTTAAACTAGGCATGAATCATTCTTAAACAATTAACAATCATAATAACACGTTTGCATAATAAGACATAAGAAATTTACTTCTATATTCAACGAGTCCATCTTTATCTTCGTACTTAATCATTCACTTTCTTACTAGTTATTTATAATAGGTTAATTATCATTCATCATGTCTTTACTTAACATTTATTAATTTTCATTGTCCATGTCTTAGTATTTACTTATCACTTTCCATTAGTTATTTAATACTTATCATTGATCTCTATAACATTGATTTGTATTCCAATGGGAGAACAATCATACATCTCCATTTTTCTTACATAGTTTAGGAACTTATATGTTACATGTCAAGTGTTTCATAATAGTGTCTTACCACACAACATATCTAAGTGTAAATAAGTCTTGAAAGCTTTCCAACAAGCACATCACATAACCCACATAGGGGTCTCCAACTTGAAATATCATATAACTGTATAAGGTCTCCTACACATTATATCACATAACCCATGTAAGGGTTTCGAACATAACATCTTATATATGCAATATAAAGTCTCCAACAGAACAAAACACATAACTTGCATAAGTGTCTCGGACATAGTATATCATAGCTTCGTTTCTTTCTCCTTAATGGTGGGGCCTTTTAATTCATTTATACTTTAGCACATTGCATTATTCTCCAATAGTAAGGGCCTTCGGCATATTGAATTATCATCCTAATAACAAAGGCCATCACTTATACTTACTTACACTTTTGTTTCACTTGCTCATATTTTTTTTTGCTTACTCATACTTTGGTTTACTTGCTTACACTTTGGTACATTATATTATTTCTCAATGACAAGGGCCTTCACATTACTTATTCTTACTTATCCTATGAATTTCTCATTACTTTTGAAGCTTATGTGCTTCCATTTCTTATTTTTACACTTCATTCCTTTATATAGTTTATGAATTTTCATTTTTTTCTTGATATAACTTATTTTTTTTATAACTTTTCTTATTTTTTTTTACTTACTTTTCCTTATCCTCAATAGTGAGACCTTTACTATTACTTTATACTTCAACACATTGTATTATTCCCCAATGGCAAGAGCCGTCGGCATATTGTATTATTCCCTAATAGCAAGGTCCATCAGTATATTGTATCGTCCCAATAGCAAGGACCATTGACATATTGCATTATTCCCTAATAGCAAGAGCCATCGGCATATTGTATAATCCCAATAGTAAGGACTATCGACATATTGTATTATTCCTCATAGTAAGGGCCATCGGCATATTGTATTATTCCCTAATAGCAAGGGTCATTCATACATTTGTTATTTATGTCTTTGACATCTTAACTTATCATAATTTTATAGTTATCACTTAGCTCACTATATAGTGAGACCTTCTTTATTAGGCATTTGTATCTACTTTCTCTACTTATCTTGTTTCATTCTTTACTTATTCCTAATAATGGGGCTTTTACATCTTGACATTCTTACTTACCTTTCTTTGTGTTTTCTTAAGTCTCTTTTTACCCATTTCATTCCCTATTAGTTCATGACTAACTTACTTTATATCACCACATGAAGCACTCTTTAGTCACGACACTATAAAATATACCATTCACATGTTACATTCATTAACTTAGAAATATAGAAGAGATATATCATTATAGGCATTCACTAGCTTCATCAAAAGGCATCCAACTGTATATCATACATTCGCTAACATGATTAGAAGCATATGCAACATAAACAAATTATTCTATAACTCAATCAATAAGACATCATGAAATTTTTGCATACTATTACACTTTCAAACATTATGTAATAAGTACACCCAACATATTGCACATGTTTTCCAATCATTCATTACCCCTAAACATGATTCATTAAAATATTTACATAACAATTATTAAGCATCTTACATCCGTCTTTAAACCATATACTTGCTAGTGTAATCAAAGACATATGAAACATCAACAAATCATTATCTAGCTTACTCAATAGGAAATCATGAAATTTTGCCTATTATTCTATTTTCAAACATCATAAAATTAAGACAAATAACATAAGTGAGAGTTTCAATAATAATCATATTACACATGCTTTCTAATCATTCATAATCCCAACTCATAATTCATTTGAATAATTCTATAACAATCCCTAAGCAATTTATAAACTACCATAAGCTATTTTCATTCTAGTAAGAGTCAACATACATCATAATCAATTTCTATATATATAATCAAATCTATTTCTTCATTCTTACAATAATATATTTAAGAGATACTCAATTTCAATTCAATTATCCATACTTTTAATGGCAAACTAAGTTTTTCATGTATTAATAACTATCATAGAGGCTATAGATTTATAGATTTTTAACTTACAAGCATTTAAAACTCATGAAACCCAATATCCTAATAAAATATATATACATATAATGTAAAACAACTTTTCTTTATAAATTAAATTAGAAACTTCTAAGATCCTAGCATAATATGGCAAGATTTCATCACAAATCACCAAAAGAGTTGGGGTTTCTAAGGTCATAACAAAGGGCTTCACAAACATATGAGAAAACATTTATAGAATCAAGATTTCATCATTACAAAACTTTTAAGAACCAAAAAGATACATAAATGGAGTAAGTTTTGTATAATTACTTACTATAAACTTCTACTTTCCAAAGAGATCTTAAAGAAGAACCTCATTTTCTTTTCCTCTATCTTCTGTAAAATGATGTAGAATTAACATTAGAATGATGAAACTAGAAAGATCTAGGAAGAAATAAAGCTATCCTACCAAAATTTTCATAGTTGGATGTAAAACTTATCCAATTGGGGAAAAAAACCCCCTTCATTTCCTGATCTCTCTAAGCTTTCTAACTCTTCCTTTCGTAGGTATATTCTAACCCTATTTGGGTGTAAAAATGGGTTAAATACCCTTTTGGGTTCAAGCCTAATCTTTTAGAAAGGTTCTAATTGCATTAGGATGAAATCTCCAACTTAAATTTCATTTCTAGGTGTCAGCTATCGACTGGGACTACTCGCGGTTGACCTAGATACCCCATCTTGGTCACCCCAGGGGTAGATGGGGTATCGCAGGCGATTAGCCTACGCAACCCGAAACCTTTTAGAGTTTTTCAACAAAAACAACTTGCGGAAGATTGGCCATAACTTTCTGTAAAAAACTCTAAATTAGGTTACGTTTATTGGGTTGAAAACTAGACTTCCAGACCTTTCCAACAAGGTATATATCACACCCTAGTTCACTCGAGATTGGTGTTAGTGGGCCTGGTAAGTTTCCCTAAATACAGAGGCCTGTCAGCACAGATACTTTGTGGGAGAATTGGCATAACTTCTTCTAGGAAGCTCGAAATTGCATGCCGTTTGTTTTCATGGAAACTAGACTACTAGATATTTCCATAAAGGTATGACAAGACCTCTAATTATTTCTAAATTTATGTCAGTGGTCCCATAAAGGTACCCCAAATGCAAAGATGAGATACTTTCAAACTTGACAGGTTTGAGGCCCAACTTGGGTTTTACACTTCTAACTTGGTCTAATGGATTCCTAAACCATTTTTGGTATGTATAAACATGTGAAATGACAATTTCACTCTTATAAGAATGAAATTACATTATTACCCTTTAAGTGGAACATGGGGTGTTACACATAAACTAGGCCCAATATCAAACATTTAAGTGTCTAACACCTGAGTTTTACATGTGAGACAACGCTGGTGTCATGGTTGCAATGTCAGCGCAGTTCGACTGTGTAACCTAACCTAATTACTACCGTTAAACCTTTTCTGACCTTTTACAGTCCCCACCTTATCCTAGGGTCATGTTCCATTGGTTCGCTACCCAAAAACCCTAAGACTTGGCCATAGCCCAATTAGGCCCCTAAAACACTCACATTGGTATAATATAGTTTTGACCCCATTTCAATATTGTATTTCAGTAGAGAAGAGTACTATGTAAGTATATGAACTCCCTAAACTAAACCTACCTACCATGAATCACTTTCATAGTTAGACGTACTTAACTATCGAGATTTGTACACACAATAAACCCTCAGAACTACATGCAGTTTGATCCCGACAAAACCCTAGGAACATCAAACTATACAAGATCTAGTATGTGTAATGACCCGCTTTGTATAAAAGGGAAAAATTGTATTTTTACCTCGTAAAGATAAAATTATCCTTTCACATGGTTAAATAGATCATAGAGTGTTTTAGGAACCCTTGGACCAAGTTAGAAGTGTAAGACCCAAGTTGGGCCTCAAATCTGTTAAGTTCGAAAGTTATCCCAACTTTGTATTTGGGGTACCTTTGCGGACCCACTGGCATAAATCTCAAGATAATTGTAAGTCATTCCATACCTTGATGGAAAGATTTAGGAGTTTATTTTTTATATAAATAAACAGTGTGAAATTATTACAAGTTTCTTAGAAGAAGTTATGCTCATTTTACCACGAGGTGTATGTGCTGATAGGCCTGTGTATTTAAGGTAACTTATAGGGCACATTGACACCAATCCTAAGTGAAATATGGTATGCACCATACCTTGTTAGAAAGGTCTTTGAGTTTAGTTTCTAACCCAATAAACCATTTGCAAAAATAAGTTTTCTGCAGAGAGTTATGCCCATTTTACTGAAATGTGTCAAAGTTAGAAGTTTAGCATTTATGACCCAAGTCGTGATCGATCACGCACAAGGGGCACAGCTTTCGGGTAGTGTCCGTGATCAATCATAAACCCCATGATCGGTCATAAATAGTGTCTGAGCATAAAATTCATGATTGATCACAAACCCCATGATCGATCACAAACCCCATGATCGATCACAAAACGTCTAAAATATGAAAAATGTATGAAAATTTACACTTTTGTGCCATTTATGACATGGCTGGCCCCCATTTGACCCCCACACATGTGGAAACTCATCTATGACTACTCAAATCCTATTTAAACATCATTTAATCATTTTTTTCATTAAAACAAAGAAGGAAAGACTTAGAGAGGATTAGGGTAGTTCTTGAGATAAGAGAGATTTTCCCTCAATTTGGTAAGTTTCACTTAAAACTTTGAAAATCTAATAGGTTAGCTCATTTTTCTTCTATATTTTCATTTTTTACCTAATTTACACTAGTTCTACATCATTTTGTAGAAGATAAAATGGAAGAAAAGGAAGTTCTTGAGGATTTTGGAGCTTAAGCTAAGAGAAAAACTAAAATTGTGAGTTTTCATACATAGTGTGCTACTCCTTCGATCTCTTACTGGTTTCTTCATAGATAATCTTCATTTTGATTAGTATTTTGGTTATTCTACCATTTGATTGTTAAATCTGTGAAGTTGGTAAGTTTCCACCACTTGATTTCAAGGTTTATGAGATTTGTTGTGAGTTTTCATACATGATGTGCTACTCTTCTTGTTTCTTCTATTATTTCTTCATGGTCATTCATCTATTTGGCTGGTATTTTAGTTTCTTCATCTCTTTATTGTTAATCTATGAGGTTTTGGTGAATCTACATCACCCTATCCTTAGATCTATGAGATTTTAGTAAGTGTTCATACGTGATGTGCTACTCCTTTGTTCTTTCACTATTTCCTTCTTGTTTAATCATCATTTTAGTTGGTATTTGACTTTCTATATCACTTGTGTGCTAAGCCTTGGAGGTTTAGTAAGTTTTCCTTCACCCTAGAACTAAATCTATATAGGATTAGTGAGTTCCTAAGTTGTTTGCTCTATTCCCCTATTTTTTTGCACTTTCCTCTATTTTTTTGTCATATTGAATGATAATAAAGATTTTCATCACTCGTTGCTAGATCTATATATGTTTGATGATTCTATTGACTCCATGAAGTGATTTCTTCCATTATGTCTTAGTAGAAGACCTTGTTTGTAAGAAATTCTAGATTCCATATGGGTATCACTAGATTTATTCATATTTGGGAACGTGTCATGTAATTTACCCATTTCTTTGCTCTACCACTATTGATTCATTAAAATCCTAAGTTCTTCTCTATGATTGATTGTAATAAGGTTGGATTCTTGTGAAATTAAAAAAAGAAAAGAAAATGACTACTAGTCTGTATACTTCAAGTTTGTGTTGGTTCCCCTATACTTGAGATTTCTACTCATATCATCATTATTAGTTGGTGGTCTCTCCTTAATTTGATTAGTTCCAAACTTTGTTGCTTGTTCAATTTCATATGATAGTTAATCATTAATGTTATTATTATGTTTCTTACTTGATAATCTCCACCAACATTTGATCCGATGAATTCAATTTAGTATCATTGCATCCACATGACTTGTTTGGGACTTCTATGCTATTGTCGGTTTGAAAAGTAAAAAGAGGAATTCCGAGCTTTTGGTTTTGGTGTGTGTATGAGTTATTTATTTTCCGTTTATTTAAGCATGAGCTTCACAAATGAGTTTCATTACATGGACATCTCTTGCATTATATCCTTATATAGTTACATATTACTTTACATATGCAAGGATTTTAGAGTACTGTTTTGATACCAAGGATTTTGTTATAAACCTAATCACCAGGTAACATTAATAGGTGAAGACAACACTAGTTGCCCACACCCTTGATGCCTTAGGGGATTTTTGTGGGCTAACCCTTGATGCACTAAAGGATTTTTGCGGGGTAACCCTTGAGGCCCTGTGGGATTTTTGCTAGCTATATTGGTTTATTGACCCATTTCAGTTCAGGACCTAATCACTGGGTGACATTAATAAGTAAAAACGACACCAGTTGCCCACCAACCCTTGATGCCCAGGGGGATTTTGGCGGAGTATATTGGTCTATTAACACATTTCAATTCAGGACCCAATCATTGGGTGACATTAATAGGGGAAGATGACACTACTTGCCCACCATTTCTGTTCGAGATTTAAATTTTTTAGAGACTCTACACGGATCATATGAGATTTTCGTTTTGTAAAGACCCCACATGGGTTACATGATTTCAGTTTTGTTAGAGGCCCTACACATGCTAATACGTTGGATTTAAAACGACGTGTTTCGACGAGATTTGGTTCAGAAATACTACATGGGTTGAGTTTAGGGTTCAGGGTATAGGGTTTCGGGGTTGAGGGTAGAGGGTTGAGGGTTTGAGGGTTGAGGGTTTAGGGTTCAGGGTTTAGTGTTTAGAGTTTAGGGTTTAAGGGTTTAGGGTTCAGGGTTGAGGTTTAAGGTTATTAGGGTTTCGGGTTTAGGGGTTTGGGTTTAGGCTTTTAGGGTTTAGGGTTTCAGGGTTTAGGGTTTAGGGCTTGGGGTTTAGGGGTTTAGGGTTTAGGGTTTTTGGTTTTTTTTAGGGTTTTAGGGTTTGGGGTTTAGGGTTTTACGTGTTAGGGTTTTGGGTTTGGGGTTTTGGGTTTAGGGTTTAGGGTTTAAGGTTTTAGGATTTAGGGTTGAGGGTTTAGGGTTTAGGGTTGAGGGTTTAGGGTTGAGGGTTTAGGGTTTAGGGTTGAGGGTTTAGGGTTGAGGGTTGAGGGTTGA
>JAOXJP010234824.1:0-10103 GCA_025762735.1 Platanus orientalis
GCCATGTGGCTTTATTTGTTGAAAAAAAAAGAGTGATGTGAGTATTGCATTCAAGTCTTTCTATGCTATGATATGTACTCAATTTAACACCAAACTCCAAATCTTAAGATTTGACAATGGGGGGGAGTATCTTTCTCATGACTTGTCTTCCTTTATTGATGAATCTGGTATTGTTCACCAGACCACATGCCCAGGTACTCCTAAACAAAATGGGGTGGCAAAACAAAAAAAATAAACACATTCTGGAAATTGCTCATGTAATCATGTTCACTATGAATGTGCCTAGGACTTTTTGATTTGAATCCATTCCAACGGCTATTTACCTCATGAACAGGATGCCCTCTCGCGTTCTGTCTTACAAGTCACCTCTCGAAGTGTTATCTCCAAACACTTCCTTGTTCCCTCGTTCCCTTTAGAAAATTAGTTGCATCTGTTATGTTCATATACCCAAATTTGACCGCTCCAAATTAGACCCTAAGGTACTCAAATGTGTCCTTCTGGGCTACGGAGTTTATCAGAAAGGGTAAAAGTGCTGTCATCCCCCCACTTATCGCAAGTTTGTGTCACGGGATGTTACCTTCTTTGAATCCATTCCCTTTTTCTCATCTGGTAGGACATCTCTTCAGGGGGAGTAGTCTGTAAGCGAAGAGTTGTCCTCCTCGGTTCCACTTCCAATCCTTATTCCTATCTATCATTTTGATTGTAGTAGTGATGGTGGAAAGGGGGAGAAAGCTACAATTCTATAAACAAAAAAAGAAGCAAGGACAAAAAGAAGACTTAAACTTAACTTCTCAAGAACCACTCCCAAAGTCTACTTCAGAACCAAATCCTGAATCGGGTAGTGATCTCCCTATTCCTTCCCCCCCTACCAACTTAAACCTCTGATTTTAAACCTTGATCAGCCTATCACCCTTAGAAAAGGTATGAGAACTTGTACCAAACACCCAATGTCAAATTTTGTTTTATATCATGCACTCTCACCATCCTTCCGTAATTTTTACATTGCTTTATCGTCTATCTCTGTTCCTCCCAGTGTATCTGAGGCTATCCTACAACCTAAATGAAGGGATGTTATAGCGAAGAAAATGAAAGCGTTGAAAAGGAACAAAACATGAGAACTCGTCGATCTTCCTAGAGGAAAAAAGTTAGTTGGTTGCAAATAGGTGTTCACAGTCAAGTACAAATCTGATAGTATTGTAAACAGGTACAAGGCGAGACTAGTTGCCAAGGGATATACTCAAACATTTGGTATAGATTACCAAGAGACATTTACCCCAGTAGCAAAAATGAATTCAATAAGAGTATTTATCTTTCTGGCAGCAAATCAGGAGTGGCCCATTTTGCAGTTTGATGTGAAAAACACTTTTTTACATGGGGATTTAGAGGAAGAGGTATACATGGCTACACCACATGGATTCTCCATGCCACCAAATGTTAAAGGCAAAGTTTGTAGATTAAAGAAGGTGTTGTATGGGTTGAAGCAGTCTTCGCGAGTCTGGTTTGAAAGATTTAGGACAGCCATTGTGAAAATAGGATATAAACAAGCTCAAGCAGATCATATTCTTTTCATCAAACGTCAAGACATAAAGACAACAACTCTAATAGTTTACGTGGATGATATAGTAGTTACAAGGAATGATGACATGGAGATTACAAGGCTTAAGAGCCTAACAAAGGAGTTTGAAATATAAGATTTGGGATCACTCAAATACTTCATTGGGATAGAAGTTGCCAAGTCCAAGCAATGTATCATTCTTTCTCAGCGAAAGAATGTATTGGATCTATTAAAAGAGTCAGGAACAGCAAGCTGTAAACCTTGTGCCACGCCCATCGAGGCGACTCACAAACTCATAGAAAATGACAGTGTGTGATTAATTGATGCGGGGAGATATCAAAGGTTAGTAGGACCACTAAGTTACTTGTCCCTAACTCGTCCAAACAAAACATCACTTATGCTGTGAGTGTAATCAGTCAATTCATGCATGCTCCCACTCAAGATCATTTGGAAGCAGTATATAGAGTTTTCTCAGATACATGAAGGACTGCCCAAGGAAAATATACTATACAAGAGAAATGGGCATTGTCAAATAGAGGTGTATACTGATGCAGACTAAGCTAGTTCAGTAACAAATCGCAAGTCTACATCAGGGTATTGTAATTTTATTGGTGGAAACTTGGTAACCTGGAGAAGCAAGAAATAGCCAGTGGTTACTAGATCCAACGCTGAGGCTGAATTTCAATCTATGGCTCATGGCATTTGCGAATCATTGTGGTTGAAGATGTTATTGGCAGAAGTGGGCTTCCCAGCAAGAGGACCCATGAGTCTCTACTGTGACCATAAAGCCACCATAAGCATTGCATGTGACCCCATGCAACATGATAGAATTAAACATGTTGAGGTGGATCGCCATTTTATCAAGGATCATCTAAAAAAAAGAGCACATATGTATCCCCTTTATTCAAATTCAACATGAACTTGCAGATGTGTTTACAAAAGGTCTAAGTCAAGCACAGTTCATGTACTTGATTGGCAAGCTAGAACTGATAGATATTTATTCACCAGCTAAAGGGGGAGTGTTGGAGAGTGATATTAATATGTACTTAGGAGGTATTTATGTAATAAGCGTGTAGTATACTATACCCATACTATTGATACACCATATATAATTTATAGTGGATCCATCCCTGATATAAATACCAACCGTATGAGGCCAAGTACTCATAAGATTCAATTCTCCAATCTCTCTTCTCCTTTCACTTCTTTTTCTTCTCTTTCTCTCCTAACTACTTGCAGGAACAACCACCACTCAACCAATTTAGGAATGTGTGATTTTAAGAGTATGTAAACCCAGAAAATTTCAATAACGCATACCTCGCTAATGGAATCCAGCACTTTAATCCTTTAATGTTGATGAATTTCCAGCAAGTATGAGAGGAGCACTAGAAGAGAAAGAAGAAGAATAAGGAGAAAGAAGAAGAAGAAGAAGAAGAAGAAAAAGAAGAGAAAATAAAAAATTGGGAGGGTGAGGAGCCTCACGGTTGCACCTAGTGATGCTACAACCCACGAGAAAGAGGGGAGAAAAGAAGCCCACGGCCAACTTGGGAGACCACCCAATTCAAAACACACTTTTTTGAATTAATTCTTCACTGGAAAATTACGGGGGAGGGGGTTGCCTTTGCTTACAATTGACGCATATTAGAAACTTGCTAATAATAGAAACTTCCTAAAATCATAAACTCGTACCCTAAGAATTTATTAAAATCTTAAAACCTTCTAAAATTATACTTTCCTAAAACTTTCAGCTACTAAAAACTCCCCCCCCCTAGAGAGGCTATCAACCAGCTCTCTAAAGGGTCCCACACTTTGACTTATTGACCCACCAAACTATTAAAAACACTATTCCCATCATTTAATGATACCCCATCAGTAATTCAGTCATAATTTTTCCAAAGCCCCTCGGATTTGCGCAATCTTGGTCTCGTTAGAAAGGTAACTAAATAACCTCTCTAATAACACCTAAATCAGGCCAAAATGGCAAGTTTTGACCTTAGAAAACTTGGGTTAAAAGTAAGTGACGTGATTACTCTAAAAAAACCAACAAAACCTTGGCACTATGGCCTTATTACAGGGGCAAATAAAATGTTCTACCCCCCTTTAAAAGATCCTAAATAACTCCACATAACACTCTAGCTTGAACCTAGCTCTCTTGTGGGGCAGCACATACATAAGTCTTGCATGGTTGTCCGTATCAACACCTGTTGCCAAAATCCAGATAAGAATCCCACTTTAAAAATTAACCTTCGATGGAATCCCCGAGACTCAAACACTAAAGGAAAAGCAAGACCAACAAAATATTCCAAGCCAAAGAAAAAAGATTTACCCAAGAACCTCCCTTTCATATTATTGATTCACACCTAATCGTCTCTCTCACTGTGATTTGGCCTAGACTCATTAAGATATCTTCTTACGGTAGAAGCCCAAACACATTCTCCTTCTGAAAAATCAAAATAGTCCACAATAACCCCATGTTTATGCAATGCCAACAAAAAGATAGTCCCATATTTATCTGAGGAAGGAATCGCCACACCATATATCCACCCAAAACGTAATCTCTTCTCCCGACCCTAGTTGAAATCTAATGTACCCCCAAAAGTCTTCTTTAATTTGTGAAATAGATTTCCAAAGTCTTACACTATGCCCACCCCAACCCTCTTTGGTCTCCCACTCCGACTTGAGACCATACTTTGTTACGACAACCTGCCTTCATTAGCTATCTCCCTCGTCCCCAGAAGCGCCATAATCACTTATCTAGCAAAACTTGTTTTGCATCCTAATCCTCCTAATCCCCAAACCCCCTGTCAATGCTGGTCAACATACCATGTTCTAACCCACCAAATGATATTTTCTAGCTCCCACTAAATCATTTCAAATAAAAAGTTTTAATTGAGATTCTTTTTTTATGAATAATTGAGATTCTAATGTATTTGTATTTGTCCTTGGAATTGTGAAGAGGGAAAGGAATAATTAAGGATATTGGCCTACAAACTCTTAATCATATCTGGCACTAAAAGGGCTTTACAAGAATCTAACATCTTAACCACCTTCTCCAAAACTGACATCCATTCCACTTAAAATTTAAGTTTTACACCCAGAGGAAGACCAAGGTAGGTAAAAGGCAAATTACCTATTTTAGAAACCAAAACAAGAGTCAAATTGATTATCTCTTGAACCTCAACAACATTTAAAATCTCACTCTTTGCCAAGATAATCTTAAGCCTCAATACTACCTCAAAACATCTTAAAACACATCACATGAAAACCAATTGCCTTACAACAGCATCGTAAAAGATTGCCGTGTCACTGTCATCTGAAAATTGAAGGTGGCATATTCTCAAATATCCATCACCCATCTCAAAACCATAAAGGAATCTATTTTCTGCTCTACCAATCATCCTACTTAAGGCCTCTGTAATCAAGACGAAAAATAAGAAGATGGGTGATCTCCTCGTCTCAACCCTCTAGATCTACCAAAAACCAGTCCAGGACCCATTCGTCAAAAACAGAGCACAGAACTAATCATAAAAACAAGTCTTCATCCAACTTCTCCATTTCACGACGAAGCCTATTCTATCTAGGATATAGTCTAAAAAATTTCCAGCTAACATGATCACAAGCCCTTCTAAGTCAAGCTTACGTAGGATTCTTACATTTTTTTTTCTTTTTGGGTGGGTGGGGGACGGGGGGGGGGGAAGGGGAGTAGATTTTAATCTCTTATCAACACATCCATTTGCAATTAGAACTCCAAGCAAGATTTGACCTCTTGATACAAAAGCCCCATAAGGATCAGATATTAGACCCCTTAGCACCGTCTTTAGCCTCATAGTTAACACTTAGGAAATGATCTTATACACACTACTTAAAAGCTTGTTGGGCAGTAATCTTTTAGCTCCTTAGCATCTCTTTTTTATTAAAGAAAGAGGGGGGAAACAAAGCAGCATTCACAAGGATGGTGAATCACAAGAAAGCAACCCCAACATCAAACAAACCCACCCCACCAGTTACACCACTCCAGCTCATCGAAACCCTTTGAGATACAGTCCCAATTTAACAAGAACTGAAAAACCCGAACAAAAATGCAATCAAGAGACAAGACCTTGTTCTCAAAAATTCAATTATTCCTCTCCTTCCAAACTGTCCAACAGATGGCGGCTGGGATGAAATGCCTAATGACCTTGGGATTATCACCCAACTCTCATAACAAGTGATTAACGATAATATGATGCACCTAAATATCGCCACCATCACATTCATATACACAGTAAAAAAAAAAATAGTTCAAAGACCTAAAAGGAAAATGAGTGGTACGTACGGGTCTGCTCGACTGATACGACATATTTCACAATAAAATTGAGGTGGAACACCTTCCATAGGTTTCTCGGGAATAATAACACAACCATAATGCTGCCATACATGGCATTGTGGATCCTCACACTGCAAAACAAGTACCACCAATAAGACCACTACACAAACCATTAAGGGTAAAACAAAACAGATTTCCATATGAACTACATAAGTAGACAAAGTTAGCACACAATATCAGAAAAGTTCAAAAATAAAAAGAACATACTATACAATTATTGTAAACTTATCTAAATGGCATACTTTCATGGCTTGTTGAGGGCCATTTGTTGATGGATATTGAAAGGAATAATCAGATCTTTAAGAATTAGTTTAGGAGTCATGAGAAGTTGGTGCTCTATATCTATAATCATCTTTTTGATTGGATCTTTGTGGGCTGAGTTTGATGAGATAGGGTGGTATTCTTTTTGGTGTGAAAATATGTAAGTTGGGGGGTTGGCTTTGCTTTGGTCTTTTCCTTTTAGTATTGGTGTTTGCATCTTCTTGGGAATCACCTGCCCAGTGACCCCTTGATGTTTGTCGTTCTTTGAATAAAGTTCCATTTTATCACTCCAAGAAAAAGAAAAAAATCCAGTCATCAGATACAATTAAGGTAAGAATCCACAAAGACACCCATACTTTCTTCTTCTTTTTTCGATAATTAAGACACCCATACTTTAAAAGCTTTTGAAGAACAAAAATTTGTGTGTAGAATTACTGTTGTAGAAGGTTAAGGGTCATTACCCAGTGTTGGTCCCGTAATACGGGGTGCTGGGACAGGAGGGGTGGATGGGAAACAGACCTGACCTTTGGCTTTTTGCACAAAGTGGCTGCTGACCAGTACAGTTGCAGAAGGATAAAAAATAATAAATTATTGTGTGTGGGGTGGGGGGGTATTTTCAAGGATCGGCACCCTTGGAAAATTAAAAAGCTTAAATATTACAAATAATAGATAAACCTCATAATATCAATTATCGATCAACGTCAAAAAGCACTAAAAAGCAGTTCGAAAACTCAATATGTTATGCTCCATAAATCCAACTCAACCGAGAATTAGACCAAGTTAAATGGCACTCCTTATTCTTTAACTGATAATAAAAATAAAAGAACTCCCAAATAATTACTTGGACAACTCAGAACGCTTTCTCAAGAATTCTTGTACTCAACAAGTTTCTAATTGGCCCAAAAACATGCTCAAGTAAAAATTGGCTTTCAAGCATATATCATTGTATATACATTAAAACTTTTGATTAAGAGTAAAATCCCCTTGCTTGAGTGAAAACATACGCAACCTTTAATTGATACAGCTCCCATAATCAAAGCACAAGGAACAATACAATACAAGCTCGTATGTTTTCCTCACTCAAGTAAACCACTCCCTTTTGTTATGTAAAACTAATGAAAGTATGGCATATAATGTTACTGAAGCAAAATCAGCGAAAAGCAAAGTCTTCGTTTCTTTCAAATAACTACAAAAATAAATTCTAGTTGCATAAACAATCCTCTTTATTTCTATTTTAAAATAATACATGTAGGTTAAAATACCCTCAACATAATAATAAAGTTTTGAACAATATACAGTAGATGATTATACAGAAGACTATAAAGAAAAGAAGCTAGAACCAATAAATATAGAAGCAATTTTTTTTAATTGGTGACAACAGTCACTAATTAAAAGAGGTGTACATAGAAGGACAACAGTCAGAAGTAAAAGAACAAAAATCTACCCATATAGCTGAAAATGAACCCAAAGAAGATCTATCTAGATCCGTGTTTGGTCCATTAAAACTAAAGGTATATCCATATTCAATTAAATATCCAACGAGCGATTAAAAAGAAGAGTTTGTATACAGATCTGGATATTCGATTACACAAACAGATTTAAAAACAAAAACATTATAATAGAAATGTTTTCAGAACAAAACACAATAGAAAGAAAATGTGATAACACGGATTCAAAGTCAGACTAAAACACACAAGTTTCACTGATCATGAAAAATTAATGAACTGGTGGAACAATCTTTCAGCAAGGCATTCGTAAGTTAAACCCTGCTATGGTGTCTCTTTTTTTTTCTGATAGATAAAGTAAGAATTTATTAAATCAAAGGCGGAGAGCACAATAAGTACACCCCCCTGAGAGGAGAAAAGACACCTAATGGAAAACTAAGAAGTCTCATTCAAAGACCAAATCAGCAATCTTAACATTGTACAACTCCTCTTAAGTGAGATGTCCAGTAAAAAGAGAAGGGACAGCACATTGGAAAGCATTTTGAGCGGATCACCATCATCTCCTTCAAAGATACTAAGGTTGCGACCTATCCAAATACGCCAACACAATGCAGCTGGCACGCCACTCAAATGAGCCTGCCAATCAGGGACAAGTCAGCAACCCTTTCACCATTCCACATCTCCAAGAGGGTGGCCCTAATTGACTCTGGCATCACCCAGGGCCTTTAGAATCTAGCAAAGAAAAAGGACCACACTCTAGTCACATAGTGGCAATGGTGGAAGAGGTGGTTCACAGATTCAGTCTTCTCAAAACACAATGCACCTGCAAACCATATAGAAGCCCTTCCTCATGAGATTGTCAACAGATGGAATTCAGCCCTTGAAAATAAGCCATAACAGGAATTTGGCTTTCGACAGGAGCACAGAATTCCAAATAACCTTTGTCGAGATGACATGAGAGTCTTGGAGGAGCAGCGATGCGTAACAGCTCAAGACCAAGAATAACCCATTACTAGCATGATTCCATATGCAACAATCCTCATCATCCACACAGCCGATTGAGCACATATCAAGCAACTCAGAAAGGGCTGACAGATCCTCCACCTCCCAATCGTTGGTGTGCCTTCTAAGATAAACATACAAAGCAATCCTGGTCTTATCCTTCTTTTTTTTTCTTTTTTATAAGAGAAAATTCATTAATGAAAAAGGGATGAGAAATCCCTTCACTACATACAAATAAATTTCCCCACCCCTCTTTAGTATTCGTCACAGAACACTCCCCCAAATAATTGCACCTCAGCCACGGTTCCCGTTTTGAGACAGGAAAGACCATAAATCACAGGAAAATCCTCCTTTAGGGAGGAAGGCCCGCACTAGGGATCCTCCCAAAACTGGACCACAACATCACTTCCCACCTTAAAAGAAACATTGCCTTTGAAGGCAGCTTAACCACCTGCAATGGTTTTCCATAAAACAACCCCAAACAGCTCTGTGGGCATCCCAAACATCCATCCTGTCTCAACAACGCCATATTTGGCAACTATACCCTTCTCCAAAAAGCCTCCTTCCCAAGCCCAAATCTCCGCAACCATTTACAAAGGAGAGCTTGGTTCATAACCTTGAATAATCGGACCCCGAGCCCACCGTTCAGCATAGGCGCACAAACATCCAGTAAACAAGGTGGATCTTTGAATCCTTCAACAAAGAACCCCCAAAGAAACCACCACATCACCTTTTCCATTTTCTGCAAAACAGTCTGAGGAACAACAAGCAAGGACATGAAGGGGCAGACTGGAGAGCACACTTTTATGGAGAGTCAGTGATGCGGACAATCAAGCAAGACTTATGTATGCACCCCCACACAAGAGAGCTAGATTTAAGTGTAAATGTTATGTTGAATTACTTAGGGTCTTTTAAGGGGAGTACAACATTTTATGTGTCCATGTAATAAGGCCAATAGAGCCAAACTCTGAGTTTCTTAGAGTAATCCCGTTTTTTATATTCAGCCCACTTTTTCAAAGGTCAAAACTTGACTTTTTAGCTTGATTTTGGTGTAATTAGATAGGTTATTCAGTCACCTTTCTAATGAGACTAAGATTGTGCAAATCTGAGGTAATTTGGGAAAGTTATGACCAAATTACTAAGGGGCGGTCACTAAAAATGGGAATAGTGTTTTTTAGGAAGTTTTGAGTTTTAAGTTTTAGGAAAATAAGTTTTTAGAAAATTATGGTTTTAGAAAACTTGGCTAGCAAGTTTAGAATTTTAGGAAGTATCTAATTTTGGCATGTTTCTAATTTTTTAAAGTTGTAAATCTATTTAAAGGTAACCCTTCCCCCATAATTTGGTAGTGAAGAATAAAGAATTGTTTTGAAGATTTGGGTATTCCCAAGGTGTGGCAGCAACCATGTTTTCCTTCTCCAAGGGTTGATGTCATTCATGGCTCCCCTCTCTCATCTTCTTCCATTGGTGTAACACC
>JAOXJP010234825.1:0-10103 GCA_025762735.1 Platanus orientalis
ATACCCCCCTTGTGTCTCGGCTCACGACGTCGCACAAGGGGGGCGTCGTAGAGGATATGAGGCCAAAGCGGAGCACTTATCCGTGGTTTTGTAATGGGTCCCACTGTCTTCTCCCTCGACAACAAAAAAAAAAAAAACCCAGTGATCAAAGGGTCCAATTTGTAACCCCACCCGACGCTTTCACTGTAACTGGTGCCCTGTTCGTCGCCGGTTCCCTACGCCATCCCATATCGTTATGCTGGTCGCTGGTTGCCTACTCCATCACATATCGGCTGTAACCCCACCCAACAAAAATTGCCAGTTGCCAATGGAGTTTGCCCCCCTGTTACCACACGGTGCCGGTTGGAGCTCGCCAGTTCTCTTTCCCTCTCCCTCTGTATATCAAATCGTGGTATGCGTTCTTTGATTAAATGTTTATATTCTCCCTTTTGTTGATTTTTGCAGAAAGAAAGATTTTTTCCCCCCTTCAATCTTAAATTTCTTATTAGAAGAATTACAACTGTTAATGTTTGCTTGAAACCGTCAAAGAATTGCTTGATGGAATTAGATTTCTTTTTAATTACTTTAATCTCATTTATTTATTTTTCATTTCTTATTATTTTTTGGTTTGTCATGTTTTAAGAGCGGTGATTTAATGGTGGTGAGGGAGGCTTGTTATTGATTTCTGACCACGGCGGGATTAGATTCGGAGCAGATTGGATGGACAAGAACAAAAATAAAACCAATTTGCTTGCTGCCGGCCGGAAAAAGGTTATCTCTCCATCACTTTAAACATTGGATCTGTGTGGAATATGAACATTTGTTGAGTTTGAAACCCTACATTTTAAATTAATAATTTGATTTATTTCATTGTTTGGTATATAGTGGCAGACTGTAGTTTTTTAATTTTTAATTTTTTTTTTCTATTTTCAGTTTCAACAATTTAGGAAGAATGAGACTAAAGGCAGTAGTCATGGAAAATCCTCAAATAAAACTAGTCAGTCAGATCATGATATCCTCTACGCCACCCCCCCTTATGAGCCACTCAATGGCCACACAAGTGGGGGAATTAATTCACTTTTTGGAGGTGATTTGACATCTCAAAAAGTGAGTTGATCCCCCCTTTGTGTGGCCATTGAGTGGCTCACAAAAGGGGTGGCGTAGAGGATTTCAAATAACCAGGGTTACAAATAAAGTTATTTCGTGGTTTTTTTGTTGTCGAGGAAAAAGAACAGTGAGACCCATTACAATCTGAACCACGGTTAAGTGCTGTGTACATGATTCTGAAAACTATGATGTGTCAATCTCTCACAAGTTTCTCACACAGTTCTCACGTAAAAGGCTCTCACATAATTCGGGGCCATGTGATCACACTGATTTTAAATCTAGTCGTGAGAACATGGAAGCACTACACACACATCTCTTCAGCACTTAATTTTGTTAATTTTAGTTTACTAGAAGGTCTAATTGCCAAACACTAAACCAACAATAATAATAAAAAAAGAGGATCTTTATTGAAAATCCTTTACCATGATTATAGTGCCTCTAAGTTGAGATTTAAATAGAAAATATTTACAACAGAAAAAAAAAAAATAAAGAAACTAAAAAAATTAGAAACTAGATCTAATTTAATTCTATGAAAACTAAATCATGTCCAATCTAATGAAGTCTTATATATATATATATATATATTTTCTAATATTGATCGATAGGAGTTCTAAAATTGGATTGGAAGGTTTGTAACATGACCTAGTTTTGACCCCAACCCGAAGAAACCCGTTGCCACCCTTAGTGTTTCCTTAATCTTAAGATCATTTATAATCTCAATTTATTACTTATTTGAGAATCTTTTTTCCTTAATAATGTTCAGAGGAAGCTACCTCAAGTGATTCATGTATAAAGAAAACGACCCTCAGAGGTCCCCGTCCCGACACTTGCATGCAATTTGATTGACTGCATCTACCTCTGACCAAATCTTGAGAGAGAGAGAGAGAGAGAGAGAGAGAGAGAGAGAGAGAGAGGAATAACACTAATGGTAAGAGAAGAGTCTAATCAATATACGTAAACGAACCGGACCATGCTTCCAAGAGAGAGAGAGGAATAACACTGATAGTAAGAGAAGAGTCTGAGAGAGAGAGAGAGAGAGAGAGAGAGAGAGAGGAATAACACTAATAGTATGAGAAGAGTCTAATCAATATACGTAAACGAATCGGACCATGCTTCCAAGCTGCAACCTTATTTCTTGCACGCGTTTCCGACCCCAGTATCTTATAAAGGGGACAGTCCACAACAACCTCTTCACCACCTTTCACTAACAAACCAAGAAGTGATGGCTCCAAACCTTATTCTTTCTCTCCTCCTCTGGCACCTCGTCTTCCTTGCCGGAACCCATCGCCAGATTCTGACCCATGCAGCCGGAGGCAAATGGGTCCTCCTCAAGCAAAACATCGGTATAACAGCTATGCACATGCAACTACTCAACAACGATCGCGTAGTCATTTTCGACCGTACAGATTTTGGTCGCTCAAATATATCCTTACCGGATGGCAAGTGCCGGACCAATGACGATATCGTCAAAATCGACTGCACCGCTCACTCCGTCGAATATGACGTCCTTGCCAATTCTATACGACCCCTTATGGTTCAAACCGATGTCTGGTGCTCCTCCGGAGCTCTCTCGCCGGACGGGCGTTTGATTCAAACCGGTGGATTCAGTAAGGGCGATCGCGCCGTTCGAATTTTCCGGCCGTGTAGTGGGTGTGATTGGGAAGAGACGGCGCTCGGACTTGCCGAACGCCGGTGGTATGCGACAAACCATATATTGCCGGACGGCCGGGTCATCGTCATCGGAGGTCGCCAGCAATTCAATTATGAGTTTTATCCGAAATCCTCCTCTACTAACGGGATATTCAATCTGAGATTTCTAGCTCAAACGAATGACCGCGGAATTGAGAACAATTTGTACCCTTTTGTTCATCTTAACGTTGATGGGCACTTGTTCATCTTCGCGAACAACCGGGCAATCTTGCTCGATTACAAGAAAAATATAGTGGTGAAAACTTTCCCGGCGATTCCCGGCGGTGACCCTAGGTGCTACCCGAGCACAGGGTCTTCGGTTCTGCTTCCACTAAAGAACTTGCAAGGACCATCCATTGAAGCTGAAGTTCTAATATGTGGTGGTGCACCAAAAGGTTCGTTCAGTGAAGCGGGTCGGGGGAGCTTCCTCGGAGCTTTGAAGACTTGTGGGCGAATCAAAATTACCGACCCGTCTCCGAGGTGGTCGATGGAGACGATGCCCCTCGCAAGAGTCATGGGGGACATGATCTTACTCCCAAACGGCCATGTTTTGATAATCAATGGCGTTTCCGCGGGAACTGCTGCGTGGGAATTTGGCAGAAACCCGGTAATGAACCCAGTTATTTACCGACCCGATAACCCATCCGGGTCACGGTTCGAAGTGCAAAACCCGTCTACAATACCGCGTGTCTACCATTCCTCTGCAATTCTACTTCGTGACGGTCGGGTTCTCGTCGGAGGCAGCAATCCTCATATAACTTATAAATTCGGTGGCGGTGTTCTTTTTCCGACGGAATTGAGGTTGGAAGCATTCTCACCGGCGTATTTGGGTTCGCAGCTTTCGAATCTTAGGCCAAAGATTCAGTCACCGTTGTCCCAAGCTAAGCTAGCATACGGGCAGAGATTGGTGGTTCGGTTTTCGGTTTCGGGTGCAGTAAACAACAAGGGGGTGTCGGTGACAATGGTGGCTCCATCATTCACCACACACTCATTCTCAATGAATCAGAGATTACTGTTTGTGGGTGGCGGAAAACCGACACCGGTGTCACGATCGGAGCATGATATCGCGGTGACGATGCCAAAATCCGGTGTCCTCGCACCTTCCGGTTATTATCTTTTATTCGTGGTTAATGCAGATATTCCTAGTGAGGGGATTTGGGTTCATATAGAGTGAAAAATCATTATAATTGTTTTGATTTCTATTATTTTATATAGTTATTTTTATAGCTGAGATAGGGAGATAACAATATATTGTTTAAGTAATTCTTCTCATTTCCTGGTAAAATAAGGATAGAAATAAAGAACTTTCCTTAAGAAATTAATTGTACGTAGAAAATAAAAGGAGTGGAAATTGAAATAATAGTGGTTGGATTTTATAATTATGGTTATTGATTTATCAATTTCCTGTGATGTTGATGTTAGAAGTTGACATCGTAGAAAAGAAAAGGAATGGTCCATTTCCTAACGTCGTCTTCTACAAACGACAGAAATTGTATTCCACAAAGACTCTTAAATCTGTTATGATTTAATCATATCCCTCTCTTCTTTAATTACATTAAATGATTCTCTAATTTTATTTTATATGCTTAACATGTTAATGAAACTGAAGTCTTACGAACTTAATTTTCACACTCGCTCATCAAATGTTTTCCGCCCTGCTGGTCTATGCTAGATAAATAAGTGTGGTGTGAAGACAACCAAAGTGGATTGAGTGACATGTGGCAGAAAAAGGTGAACCGCCACTTCTTTTTTTGCGTGCAGGGTTGGTAGTTTTTTTTTTTTAAAATTTTTTTATGCCATTGTGTCACTCAATTCCTACAGCTTCAGGGTTACCGCTTTGTTTTGTGCTGCAGAAATCCGCTTTGCAATCTTAAATGGTTGAGATAAGATTCTATTTAGTACCACTTCTTAAATTGGATTTATTGAATGATTGAGTATAAAGGTTAAGGATATTTTAATGATATATATACCTGACCTACTAGTTCTATAAGAGGAAGTGTTTTGATACTTTACAACCCCACAATCTCCATTGGAGCAAGCGAAAAACAGCAATTCAGAGTGATTAGGCCTACCACGTCTTACTACATAACATGGGTCAAAACCTCAATATACTCCCCCACCCCCCTAAATGCTTTGTCCCAAACATTTTTTAGATTATTTGGGTTGCTCTCTAAATCGCACAAACTAGTTACACTTTGAAACTTCGAGTTGTTTGTGATTGAATTCAAGACAACTTAAGTTGGGGCTTATCTGAGGATGGTGCTCAAGTAGGATTCCCTCTTTGAGATGGGAAAGACTTCTGCTCAGAAGACGGTCATTTTCTGAGATCAGCTGTGTGGTTTCTTTTTTTTTTTTCTCGTTTTCTTGTTGTTCTCACGAGGAAAGGAGGTAGAGGGAAGGGGCTGATGATAAATGCTAGCGAACTGGAAGAAGAAAAATCAAAAGGTGGTGACGTTTTGGTTTCTCAATTCAAGGGATTGGGATTTAAAGGAAAAGAGATGGATCATGATGATGGGTGCAAAAATCCATATGCAAAGGGGGAGCTGTGTGTGTATGGAAAACCCTTGATTAAGAAAAAAAATAAATCAAGGGTTATTATGTAAAGTGATGACAAAGGTATGGAGTTGGAAGGAGGCGGTGAAGATCACCCCAGTGGAGGGAGGATGCTATCGCATACAGTTCCAAAATATATATGATTTATCAAAGTTCTGGGAGGAGTCACCCTGGACTTTCAACAAGCACGTTATTGTGTTGAAATGTTTCAAAAAAGGAGTGAGACCGGCGAATATAGTCTTCGATGAAGTGGAGTTTTGGATTTGTTTTGTTGGTGTGCCATGGGAGTATGCTTCAGGCGCTACTACCAGGGTTCTTTGCCGCCATTTGGGTTCTTTCAAGCGGGTAGATCACGGTGAGCACTATAATGAAGATGGTGAATTCATGCGTGTTCGAGTGGGTGTTGGTTCAAACAAACCCTTGGTGAAGAAGTTGGTCACCAATTGCGATTACCCGGAACCTTGTGAGGTTTCTCTGAAGTATGAAAGGCTGAAAAACTTTTGTTACTTCTATGGTTGTCTTGACCATGATGACCATGAATGCCCTGAGAAGATTGAGGCAAAGGCAAATGAAGATCCAATTGAGCAGATGCAAAATCTCCATGGTTTCTTTACCGAGATGTGTGTCAAATCCCCAGGGCCAAAACTTCCTCATGAGTGGTTTTGAGCTTCAGGTTAAGAGAAAAAAAGGAGAGGCCTTGTCGGAGAAGTCAAATAGATTCTGGAGAAGTTTTAACTGGGAAAACAAACCGGTGGAAGATGAAGACGAGATGACGATTCCTGGCCTAGTCAACCTGGTGGAGGTCCGAAACCCAACAATTTCTAAGGAAGGTTTGAGAAGGTCGAGTCATCTGCTGATGACACAGGAGGATGACTAAAGGGAGCTGACGTGTTGGCTTGCGATAACAAGGTTGGAGTCCATCCTACTTTTGAGTTGTTGGAGGCGCCTTTTAAGGTTGGAGTGACTGGCCCTGATGAGGATTTGATGGAACAATATTCAAAAGGCTATGAAAAACCCAAGTGTCTTTTACGTATACAGCAAGCAAAGGTTTTTCAAGCGGGGAAGGGAAAGGTGACTCTGGGTTTTCTGTCTCCATCGAATTTAGTGAAGACTGGGAGAAAGAGCATCAGAAAGGATGAGGATCACGAAATCGATCAAACTGTCAAAAATATGCCTATTGATGGAGCGAACTCTATGCTCATGGGTGGGTTTAGTTTGGAGTTTCAAGCTATCAAGTCTCAGTCTGGACATGATAGTTTCCACCTGAATACAATTTTGGGGGGAGGGAAAGGCTTTTAATATTATCCAACTAGTTCAAGATGGAAGTTTTTTTTTGGAGTCAGGGCAGGCCAAAAGTCTATGGAAAGGAGAGAAGGGGCGAAAGGGGAATGTCCAATTGATGGAAGTTTCTTTGGAAAAAGGTGGTGAAGGCTGACAAATCCAGGTTGCAAAAGCGGCAAAACGAAAAGAGGGGTGGGGGGAAAACACTTCTACTGGTAAAAAATCCCGCTTGATTTTCCCATGGATGTTGAAGAGAATGAGCCCTCGGAAGAAAGAGAGAATATGGAGACTTTGGTAGTAATATCAAAGGAATTAAAAGGCAAATACAAGAAGATGGTGGATCGTATGGAGTGCTGTGGCATAGGACCTGAAATTCAGAATGTTCCAAGCTAGAAAAGGGTAAGGGGCGTTGATCAAGAGGTGGATTCTCCGTAAAAAACAAAGCTTGCAAAGATCTCTTCAAGAAAGCAGCAAAAGGAGGTATCCCTAAACTTTGATTTCATTGTGAATCTTGTTGAAGGATATAAGGTATGCTTTCTTTCTCACCTTTTTTCGTACAAATTATGCCTTTTGGTGTCTCTATTTTTTTGCTAGATAAAAGTTAGGAAAAATAATATCCTCTGTTATAATTTCCCCTTTCAGAATATGGGTGGACTGAAGGGTCTAGAGTTAGCCCCTTTTAGGAGACCTAAAATAAAGAATAAGAAAACTCAGTCAACCCCTCTAAACTCTATTTCATGTATGTTGAAGATGAGACTCCATTGTCCTGAGGGGGGTATTTTGAGAAGGGTCAGACGACCTTTTATGAAAATCAAATCTAGATGGGTGAGTGAGGAAAGGGTAAGGCTTTTTTCTAGAGAATTGATTAGTGAGGCTTGGTTAGGAAATCCTTGTCTTGTAAGATTATCTAGATGGTTTAATTCCTTATCCACTAGGGGTAGGAAAGGAAAAGTGAGCTCGAATCTGAGGTCATTTAGGTATTATGAAGTGGTTCTGGTGTCTGTCCTAGAGTAGCACCTTCACTATCCATGAAGCTCACCACTTGGAACTGTCAAAGAATCAGGTAATCCTTGACAGCTAGAGCTCTCGATGACGTAGTCAAATCCAGAAACCCGGAGATTATTTTTATTTCCGAAACAAAATGTTATGGAACTGGTTTTTGGAAGAAATCCAAATTTAGGAAGAATTAGAATTTTGAGGTTGTGAATTCGAGTGGGCTATCTGGTGGCCTTATTGTTTTGTGGACAAGAGAGATTAACTTAAGGGTTATTGATAAAGGTCCCAAATATATCGAGGTTGAATTGGTTAATGATAATGGTGTGGACATGTGGTCTTGTCTTTTTGTGTACGGTGAACTGAATAGCAATAAGAGAGTTGTCTTCTTTGGGGAAATTATTGCAAAGATTCAAAGCATTCAAAATCCTCTCATTTGTATTGGGGATTGGAACTGTTTATGGTTCAAAGAGGACAAAAAAGGCAGTGATAGAATCTCTCATAGGAATTTGGCAAGGGCTAGAAGCATCCTTGATGATGGCAATCTCATTGATTTAGGGCATTCGGGTCCCCAATTTACTTGGATAAATAGAAGATGGGGTAATGGTTTTATTAAAGAGAGACTTGATAGGGGTGCTGCCAATGCCGGATGAAATGTTATGTTTCCTAATGCGCATATTGAAAATTACATTTCAAGTGAGTCTGATCATTCTCCTTTGATTTTGGATACGTGTCCGGTAAAAAATTTTAGGCCTCATCCTTTCAAGTTCGAATGGATGTGGACTTCACATCTGGGGTGTGGTGATCAAGTCAGTAAAGGTTGACTGAAGCGTAATTGGGGGACTAACCATGATAACGTTAGAAATAGTCTTAATAGATTGCCCCCTATTCTCAAAAAATGGAATATGAAAGTTTTTGGTTTTCTTAGGGAGAAAATCAAAGATAGCAAAGATAAATTAAAAATTCTCCATTTAGATTAGGATAATGAGAATTCAATGTCTAGGATTAGAGATGAAGAGAGTATTTTGTCTAAATTGTTGCATAGAGAGAAAATATTATGGGCTCAGAAATCCAGAGTTAATTGGCTCAAATGGGGAGACAAACATACAAAATTTTTTCACCAGTCTACTATTGAGAGAAGATCTAGAAATAAAATCTCTTCCCTGAAAGATAGAAATGAAGTGTGGGTTTCTGGAGATGATCAAATCAAATCTCTCTCTAAGAATTTCTTCTCTAATCTGTTTGAGTCATCCAAACTCAGTGATAATTCTATCTCTAAAATCTCTGAGAGATGTTACCTTATCCTCTTTGAACAGGCTAAAGAAATGTTGAATAATCCATTTTCAAGAGAAGAAATTAAGCGGGCAACGTTTAATCTAGGGAAACTTAAAGCGCCTAGACCAGATGGTTTTCAAGCAGGCTTTTATCAAAATTATTGGGATTTGGTGGGAAATGAAATTTTAGATGTGGTTGAAAAATTCTTTAATTCTCATTTATCCTTGAAGCATATAAATCAAATTCTCATCACTCTTATTCCAAAAGTGAAGAACCATGAGGTTATTTCATAATTTAGACCCATTAGTCTATGTAATGCTATTTATAAAATCATTTCAAAGACAATGGTTAACAGATTGAAGATTGTGTTCCCTGAGATTATTTCTCCAAATCAAAGTTTGTTTGTCAAAGGCAGATTGATTTTTGACAATATTCTTATGGCCCATGAAATTTTGAGGTTCCTTAGGGTTGGTAAATCTCGAAATCATCACATGGCCCTGAAGATTGACATGAATAACGCTTACAATAAGGTGGAGTGGCCTTTGATTATCGCTATGATGCAAAATGTTGGTTTTAATTCTAATTAACAAAAGTTATGAAGTGCATGTCCTCGGTCTCCTACAAGATTCTTATTAATGGGACCCCAGGATATCAGATCATTCTCACTAGAGGAATTAGACCGGGTGATCCTTTGTCTCCTTATCTCTTCCTCCTCCGTGCGGAACGTGTATTCATCTCCCTTATAGACAGAGAGAGAGAGAGGGTTTGATCTCTGGCATCAAAGTTATAATTAGAAGCCCTGCCATCACCCATCTCCTCTTTGTGGACGACTGCTATATTTTTTCAAAGGTTAAGATGAATGAGATTACTTCAATTAAAGAATGCCTCCAAGAGTTTAGTTGTGCATTGGGTCAAGTTATAAATCATGATAAATCAGAGCTTGTCTTCAACTCCAACACTCCTAGACAATTCAGAAGAATGGTCCAAGGAGCTCTTAATATGAACTAATCCCAAGTTCTTGGAAACTATTTAGGTCTCCCCTCTTTGATTGGTCGTAAGAAATGTTAGGTCTTATGTATTGTCAATATCCATGCACAGAACAATGAAGTAAATGTAGTGGTCATGTAGTAGGACTTTATGTTGTAACTATGTATGTTCATGTAAGTCCAAAAAGAGAGTCCGGGAAAGCACTATGATGAAGGTCTTGAAGCCGGGATGACCAAGCC
>JAOXJP010234826.1:0-10103 GCA_025762735.1 Platanus orientalis
AAATCCTGTCGAAAGTATTGATATCAGTGAAATTTTGCCAAAATTTCGTCAATATTTCACTAATATCGACATAGTTTCAGTGATATTTCGAAGAAATTTTGGAATTTTTGTATTCCCCTTGTATTTCATTTCATTACCTCTTGAAGTGGGAAAATTTCGACAAATTTTTGCTGAAATTTTGAACCATGCCCTCATATATGGTCTCATGACTTTGCAAAGGCATGTGTTTTTGTTAAACATTCATTCGGGACTGTCATTGTGATAACTTTTGAGAGGAAGGGGATATTTAATCAAGTTAAATATAGAGAATTGTCTTGAACCCCTATGTTTTCTATTTCTCCCCACCTGTATTGGTTTCATGTACATGTACCCTTCTATTGAAGGTCATTCAAGCTTTTCCTTGGAGTAGATACTTCAATGGCATAGTACCTAATACTCATCATAAGGCATTTTCTTTACCCTTTTTACTCTAAAAAGGAAAGGTCACCTAGCATTCTTGAACCAATAACCATCTTTCAACTAATCTAGTCTCCTTCACCCCTCGGGATCAACCATGGGTAATATAGGAATATTCACCTATTGCCATGGACGAACCTTGCGAAGGAACCTTTAGGTTTTTGTATATTAGATTCTCACCAATGCTTGAATTACTCAAGCCAACATTCTCATTTCCACTTCCTCCACATTTGCTCATGTGAATAGTGTTCTTTAAGGTCGATTGCTCCCCTACTGATGCATAACTTTGGCAAATCACCTAGCCCCATTCATCTTCGGAGGAAAAGCATTCAATCAACAAACTATTATGCACTAGGTTGACTGCCTTTAGGAAAACCTCCATAATTTTCTATGTACACCTACTACTTTTATCATTGAGTGGTCATTTAAGGGCCTTAACTAGTGATCTAGAATGTTTCTCTCTTGACAGTAAAGCTTATCCCCCATTGTTTCATTGGTCAACCTTGATCTCTTTTCTTTTGGGATCATATTTAATAATCAAATTTGCCTCAATTTTGTACCATTCTTGTGGCTTGCACCGGAACAATGTTTTATCCCTACATGTCCAATTAACTATTGCACCTCATGGCATTTCAAGAAAACCAACTACCTGACTTCAAGTGACGTTTCACCCATAACCACAACTCATTCATTGATTCTTTAACATTAGTCTATTCAGACCTCCACTTAATTTCACTCATGGTTTGTCCTGGTCATAGATAGATCATCTAGGTTTAGATCCATAAGACGGGCTTGGATTATGTGAGAATGAATCTTGTGAGAACCATCAAAACGGCACCAGAAGGGCTGATACATCAGTACCGAAAAGTGATTTGCACTTTTTGGGAGACACACATCACTTTTCAGCGCTGATGTGTCTGTACCCTGATGCCGTTTTCACAGGGGTTCACATCATCTGCGACGTCGCACAAAGAGGGGCGTGCTGAGGATACTCCCCCTTTTTCACAGTTCTCACAAGATTCATTCTCACCTAATTTTAGTACCACAAGTGCTCCAGTGAATTCCCTTTACCAAGATACTAATGAGTCGCAGACTCATTTTCCAACAAGCACACAGTCAATGCCTCGGGCTCCTCCCGCTATTTGGGAGCTTATGGTTTCATGTTTTATTTCACTCTTCAATGGGGTTCTTTTCACCCTTTTCTTATGGTACTGTTCCGCTATGGGTCACCTAAGAGTACTTAGCCTTACGGGGAGCTTAGCCTTACAAAGTGGTCCTTGTTAAATGACATGAAACTCCACATGCCTATATATAGGGTGCAAAGCGTAAGCTAGTAGTACTTTGTACCACTAGAATCGTGCCATCTAAGATGCAATAATCCACCACTCGCCAAGCAGCACAACGCTAACATTTTTCTTCATCAACCCGTTTTCACGGTTTAGGATACTCCCTTTTGCTCACCGCTACTGTGGGAATCACTTTTCCTTTCTTTTTATCTGGCCGCTAGGATGTTTCAATTTGCCAGGTTGTCTTGTCTGCCCATGGATTCTTCAGCAGATCAAAAAGGTCAACTTATTCACAAATCTCCAGATATATGATTATCCAATTCCCCAGAGAATTTCGTCACTTACTACGCCCTTCTTCATGGCGGATTAGTGGATTACCTATACTCTGTGGTCTAAGCCTAATTGATGGGCCATATAGACTGCCAAGCTCTATATATGGTTAATGCCCAACTGTGGGATCTCTAGTGAGAAGAAAACTCTTTCAGCTTCTTCATCAACAGACATCCCTCCCCCCCTCCCCACACACACACCCAAAGAAGGTTCTATGTGCACCGGATGGATGTCTTGCTGTTCAACAAATCAAACTTAAATTCTGCTCTTATCAAGGACCATAACCATTTGATCTTCCACAGCCTTTTCAAGCCCACAAAAATCACTTCAAATGAAGGCTAAATTAATCCAGCAGGACAACTTAAATTTGCATTGGCAAGGGATGAGTCATCTACTCTGGATCCTACCCCCATGCAGGGCTATCAATAAGCAGCCTTAGCTCGGCTAAACACAGAGCTTGACTTGTCATGAGCTGAACATAAGCCTTCTTTCAAGCTCGCAAAACTAAATTGGGGCCTCCAATTACTCGTTTAGTTAAGTGGGCCTGACCTGGGCTGCAGTAGGCTCAGCTTGCTAATAGTTTGGTTCGTTAAGGGTCGTATATATATAAGAATTTTCTATTCCTAATATCAACTCTCTTAATAAGTGGAAAAAGGCTAAAGGTCCTTGAGTTTGGTAAGCTGACCTGAGCTGAACTCACCTTAATCTCAGGCTCGGCAACTCAAGCTTGTGAGTTGCCGAGCCTGAACCTAATCCTCGTATGACGAAACTAAAGCTCAACTTGGCTCGTACATACTACCATGTCAAACAAACTAACAAAAGGGGGAGGGGGTTTGGAGGTTGGGACAAAAGAAAAAGCAAGTCTTGCGTTCCGCTCCCTTCAGTTAGCTTGAAGTGCATATAAACTACTAAAAGATCTTCCAGAGAAGACTATTCGGTACGTCTGGTGAATAATGGTTTTTCGCTGAAAATCAACTTTCACCGAACTCACTAACTACTTCTCGTTATGTGCATCTCTGATGAAAAATGGTTTTCCGGCAACAGTCACTTGTTCAATTGAAAATTGGTTTTTTTTTTTTTTTTTTTTTTTTTTAAATTCAACCACTACTATATTCACGCAAAAGTGTAGGCATTAATAACTTCATTTTCTGATTGTATACCGTTCACCTTATGAGAGCTAATTTATAGAGCAAACCATACCTAAACCGTATATAGTTGCAACAAAGTAGTAAGAAGACTAAAAAAAAATGGTACAATACAAGCCCCCCTACTACCTTCTTTATATAAGTAAGGAACTTGGAGTCTAAACTTTGAGGCGGCTGCAGATTTACGGGGCTCCCAGTGATGATTTTCCTTTTAAGATAGAGCACCAGGCAACCAAGCATTCACAATCTCTGATCTTAGGACAGTTCAAATCATACAGATATAGTAGAGCAACCAGTACATAAAGAGTTCAAGCTAATCAACCTGAACAATTCTCGTTCACACTCGAGCGCTCTGCAGAACAAACAAAGCCTTTGCTGGGCCCCAATTCCTCCTTAAAATTTTGTTCCCAAAATCTTTCGGACAAGAAAATGTTACTTTTCACACGGAAGTTACATTGTACAAACACCACGAGAAAAATTACACGAGGCACCGTGATTGCACCTGGCAATAACTCTTATGATACATGGACGCTCACATTGGTTCTATACCATATCTCACCATCATATATCAAGACCTCATATGTCCTCTTTAGGGGGAAAAACAACTAAACGAGAGAGGAGACACACACACACACACACATAGAAACCGAGAGACAGACAAAAAGAATAATAACTAATGAGACAAATACCAATTATTACAACTTCAACGAGAGAAGGGAGAAGAAACAAGGACAACAATATAAAATCTACCTGCCTGTGGCTCAAATATACAAGAGGCAACCTTTGGAGGGACCCGCACGGTCGTTTTCATACTTCTTTTCATTCTGATCAACCAACCCCAACATCTGCAACCTGGTATTAAGTAGTTCTTCAATCAACTCCTGCCCTGCCAGTCCCTCGTGACGAGGATACCAACGGTTCTTGTAAGAACCTTCAAACCTGAATCAGGGAAGAGATTGCATGCTCAAGAATACCAGTTAAGTCCGTCTTGCTTGGTATAAGACAACCACCACAATCCCAGCTGGTGGCACTAGCATCAGGCTGTCTAGGCCATTGAAAGAATTATGAACATCTGAAAAATCCTACATCCAGGCAACTGCACCCCGGTCATTTGTAACTTGAGGACGGCCTCTAGTTGGCGTTGGAGGTCTGTTGGCATTAAGCTCCTAATCCCACCAAAAAAGGGGTCAATCCCAGAACAATATGCAAGGTTACAAAAAGCAGTCTGTTCATAGTTGATATTATTAAAGAGCACAACAGCACCTGCATCCATGTATCTTCTATATGTTCTGGTGATGTTTCTGGTGATGCAATGGCAGGTGGTAAAGGATGAATTAGTTTGGGGACTACCACAAGGTCTCTTCCCAGGACTAAGATCGCCCCAGCATTATTTGCAGTACCTATTAACAATATATATATATATATATAAGAACAAAATTTGAAAGCTGAATAAGCTGGGTTCATAGAGAAGGAAAGTAGAAATGTACCACAATAATTAGTGGCAGAGAAAAGAGTAATCAAATGTCCCTGGGCAAAACGCTCGAAGCCATCCATCACACACTCGTGTGCACGTACAATCAACTGGAGGTCATTGTTGTTACAGAATTCCTTGACACGATCAGGCTGCAAAACCAAACTCTCTTAGAGGAGCAGTCCCCCCAAAACAATATAATAATTATCAAACAGAAACAAGAAGTTGGGATAAGGCCCATGAAAAAAGTGGAATGGTAGAAAAGGATTTGTGTAGGCCAACCCCAAGCACTTGGGATAAGGCTTTTATTGAGTTGAGTTGAATTCATGCAAGAAAGCGGAGGTGCAAGCACAAGGATCTATCCTTTAAGTAAACATCTTCCATGCAACCTCAGTTTATGCTTCCAATAGTTTTTCAGATTTTCCATGCAAAACACCCAAAAAAAAAGGTGGAAAGAAACAGTGCGAAGAAACAAAGATCTCCATTTTATTCAAGAGGTCCCACATGAGAACCAATATCTAAATTACATGTTCAAAACTGGCCATCTCAACATTGGCCAATACCTGGAACTAATTTTAGGTCAAATAAGAAATTTCCATTCATTCAATCACCATGTGATATATTTACAAAAATAGCAAAACAACAACAGCCTTATCCCAAACTATTTTGCCATTCCACTCTATTTACGGCCATATCTGCCATTAAATTACAAGCTGTCATGTCTCTCCTTCCTACTTCAACCCAAATCAATTTTGGCCTTCCTCTTTTCTTTCTAGGGCCTCCAACTTGCATCATCTCACTCCTCATTGGCGTAGCCATAGGTCTTCGTTGCACATGACCAAACCATCTCAATCAACTTTCCCTCATTTTATCACTTATTAGTGCTACACCTAAGCTCCAGCAAATGGATTCATTCCTAATAATATCTTGTGTGGTCTTTCCATTCATCCATCTCAACATTCTCATTTCAACCACAATCATTCATGTAAGTGTTGTTTGTTTGTTCATCATTCTGCTCCATGAAGCATGGTTGGTCTAATTTTCCTTTCAATTTTAGTGGTATTCATTTGTCATACAACACTCCAGAAGCACCTCTCCACTTCAACCATCCCACCTGCTCTAATTCTATGAGCAACATCTTCTACAATATCTCCCTCTTTGTGCATAAATGAACCAAGACAACGAAAAATGGTCACTCTGAGGTATCTCTTGGTTATCAATTCTAACTACTCCCTCATTTCTATTCCTATTTTTGCTAAAATAGCATTCCATAAATTCTGATTTAGTCTAGTTTATCTTAAAACCATTTGATTTTAAAATATCCCTCCATAGTTCTAACTTGGCATTTACTCCCTCTTTAGTCTCATCAATTAACACATCTTCATCAAGCAAAGAACATACACCATGGCACCTCAACTTGTATACACCTAATCAACTCATCCATAACTAAAGCAAAAAGGTACAGGCTCAACACTAACTGATACAGACATGGAAGACCAAGTGGGTCCTACAAGCCTCTTAGTGGGGTCCACATGAGAAGACACATGAAGGAACTTCACACATTATTTGAAGTCAAAGTTGCTAATTAGAGTCTTTATTTGAGTTGGATTATATTAATGGTCATGTTGTCATTAAGAGTTTTAAGTTTTAATGTCATCACTTACTTTTAGCCCAAGCTTTCTAAGGTCAAAATGATGTATTATGCATGTCAAAAAATTAAAGAGATTCATAAGTCAACAATCCCAAACAACTCAACACTATAAACTAAATTCATATTCTATCAATTGCTTTGAAAGAATGTAAAAGAGATTAAATGAAGACTTAACTATTGCCAAACAAGTTGAGAGGTAAATAAAACAGTGAAAGTGAAAGACTAAGTATGCATAATTAAAGAGCATTAACTGACAAGAGTTTAGGACAGCAAATAAAAATGAAAAAACCTACTAGAAATAAATAAAAGGGATGCAACAGGTAAAGGTAGATGGCTGGATAGCAGAAACAAGGTTTAAACAATGGATTAAATAGGGGTATGAAAATCTATAGGGATAGGCTAGACAAAGGCAGCAGTACAAAGAAGAGTATAGATGTATAGAGGGCACTTTTCTTCAGCCTAGGTGATGCAAAGCCTTGTATAGCAAGTACCAAGGTAAACCTCCAATCAGCCCAAAGTAGAACCTTCAAGTATTCATTAATCTTCTGTGGGTAATTTCAGCAAACACCTGGAGTACAGAATGTGGACAGCAGCTAGAAGATGATGTAAAAAGTTCTTTCTTCAGCTCAAATAGTCGTAGTGGCACTTTGGAACATCTCTCTAACTCAAATCCCCAATCAGCCGCAAGTGTATGACCCGAAATAAACAATGATCTATTGTGAGGACTTTCAACGAACATGGGGGTTGTAAAATCTAGGCAGCAATCCTTCTTTGAAAGATAAAGGCTTATATTTGGTGTTTCTTCAATCAATCAACTATAGCCATATGGTGGAATCTCTCTCAAACAAAGGCTACAATCAACAACTAATAAAGGTCCAAAAAATTCAATGTATTCTTCACTCTGGACTTTTGTCAAGCACTTTGAAACTAGATATCAATTCTCCATTAGATAATCCTTCCAAATGATCTATGTTAGGATTGGGATTTCCCTGTGCAGCCGACCTGTAATAGAGTTGTTGCTCTTCAATTTTGAAAGAGGGAGAGCACAGTCAGACCATATGGGTATAACAACTTGGATTTTGGGTTTTTTTTTTATCAAAACAGTGGAGAAAAAGGCTCTATGTCTGCCACCTGGTTAGGGTAATAGAGCTATATGCAAAGCTATAAGATTTCCAAGAAAAAAGTGCTGGAAAATTTTCTGAACAGTGGGGTTTTGAACTTTGAATGGATTTCAGCACGGTTATGGTTTTTTTTTTGTCTTGACCATATGAGATGGAGAGTGTGGGAATTGGTTTATCATGATCGGAATGTAAGGAAGAGGTAGGATAGGTGTGGAGGTGATACGGAAGAATATGAGAATGGTTTGATCGTGTTGGAAGCTGATGGAGATGGTTAATGAAGCAAGAAAAACCAGTTATCTTACCTTGAAGGAAATCACCAACCTCCCTTGGGAAATCACCAATCCAAGTCCCTTGGCAAGACAACCAAGAGAAAAAATTCACACAACCAAGAAGAGAAACAGCCAGTTGTAGAGAAGCAGATTTTTCTTTGCAAAAGTTTTATTTTTTTTCTGTGGTAGTTAGGGCTGTACGACCCCCTCCTCTTTATTTATATAAAATCCAACTTCCAATTACATATTTCTCTACTTTGGAAGCAAGTCCAACTAAAAATTAAAAAGAAAAAAAATAAAATAGAAGCAAAGTCAAAACCAACCACTCATGCATGTGCACACGCACATAGTAGACCAACACTCTCCCACTAACTTTCTGATTTTGCACTTGTCCTCAAAATTCAAAAAATTACAATTATACCCCTGTGGACCAAAAAATCAAAATAAAATGCTGAAAATTGGAAAATAACTCTTAGAACTGAAATAAAAGACTGCTAATCAATTTACGCTGATGATGCTCACATGTGGACCCACACTCATGGGTAAGTGAGCCCTACATGTCTCAAAAATCGCAAAAAGCTCAAATCAGCCCTTGATTGAAACGATGATCTCCAAAAGGCACATCGTCCATGTAGAAGCTCAGTGAGACTCTCCTTTGGCGATGGTACACTCTAAGGTTGCCATGTGGCAAGATGTTCTTATCACAAAAGTTGTCTTTTTTACTTGATTTTAGTACCATTTAAAAGGTTATTCAGTTACCTTTCCAATGAAACCAAGATTTTGAGAATTCGATGTGATTTGGAGAAGTTATGGGTAAAATACTCAGGGAATATCAGCTAGTGACGAAAATGAGTCTTAGAAATATCAGTTTCTAAAATTAGAAAGTTTTTCTAGAAAGCGTTTCATTTTATGATTTAACAAGTTTCTTCGTTATGTTTTAGAGAGTATCTTTTTATGTTTTTAAAAAGTGAATTGTCAGGAAAATAAACAATTTCTCTTTGTCTATAAAAGGAGCCCCCCTATTGTTATGATTATGCTATGATGAATTAATAAAGAAATTTTGTTGGTTTTGGCTTCCACAAGTGATGCCTCTTCCTCTCTTTCAAATTTTATGCCTATCTTGAAATCCAGGTAGGGATTACCTTGGATCGTGGATAGGGATTACTCACAGATATTTTTTTATATTCTTCTTCATCTTATTTTTCTTCTTTTTTCTTCTTTTTTCTTTCTTGTTCTTCTTTGCTCCTTATGGTACTGCATCACTAACCCCTAGTGCAAGCCTACTGTGATCGCAAACTCACTTGTCTCTCCCTTGATTTCCCTAACATTAGTTATCACTCCATCATATATATCCTTAACTAGGTCAATGTATATACTTGGGACCCCTTTATTATCCAAAACCCGCCAAATGATCTCTCTTGGTACTCTACCATATGCTTTTTCTAGGTCAATAAAGACCATGCGAAGATCTTTCTTCTTCTCTCTATACTTTTCCATTAATCGCCAAAGTAGGAAAATGACTTCAGTTGTTGATTTCCAAGGCATAAATCCAAACTGGTTTCCAGACACTCTAATTTCATATCTTAGTTGTTGCTCAATCACTCTCTCCCATAGTTTCATTATATGGCTACAAAAATAGCATAACATGAAACACACAATCCTAAATCAACTTCAATTACAATATCCACACATCTCATGTAATCATGGTTCTAAAAATCGGCTGATCCAGGTTCGGATCTGCTGGATCAGATCGGGATCGCCCCGGTCCAATCCCGATATTGCATGTAGATCGGTCTTAGCAAGGATAGGGCGATCCATGGTTGGATTGCTAAATCGGCCGATCTTATCCGATCCAGACAATCCCGAGTTGGATCGGCCATATACAAACAAAAAACGACCATTCGCCCCATTATTCACTTTTGCTCATTTTTTGTCTTCCAAACACCGATTTCCCTAAAAACAAAAATTGATTTTTTGCATCTTAACGCCCTTGTCACCTTGTGTGCTGTTTCAAACAAGTTTTCGTGATCAAAAACATTTTTAGCGGATTTGAGTGGATTGAATGAAGAGATTTTGGAGGTTTTTTACGAAAGATAAAAAGGTATGATTTTTTACTTGAATCTTCATTTTAATTCTTTTTTTTTTTTTTTTGCAATAAAATGATAGATCAACACATTTAGATGTTAAATCTATCAATTTATTGCATAAAAAACAAGATTTAAGTGACATTTAATGGATTAAAAACACTTTTTGTCAAAAATAGGCATTTTTCCGAAAATTCAAAAAAAAAAATCTAAAATAAGTATATGTTATATATATGATATAATAGATTATAGATCTATGGGTTTGGAACCAAAACCCACTTATCTATGGT
>JAOXJP010234827.1:0-10103 GCA_025762735.1 Platanus orientalis
GTGTACAACTTTAGCATGACCCATGTTGCAATATTAGATGTCCTAGAATACCAAAGACTCCAAGCAAATATGATGATGATGATGAAAATTTGTTGATTGGTTCATGCTCTTCCATACAACATATTAAAACAAAACTAAATGTCTTAATTTGACATTGCAGAGCTAGCATTCATCACCCGACACTCTTCCCAACTCTTCAGGAAAATGCATGTAGAGTTGTACAATTAGTAAGGCGGTTATAGTAGTCTTTACATGAACAATTCTAACATCTCCTTTAATTTAAATAGGATAGTGTAATAATATTGTTATGTAAACCATCATTTAATTGAAAGTTCCATTTTTTCCAAGTTGCAGGTTGATGTGCATGTGGAGAAATATGTATGAGTGCCACAAAATCTAAACCCACATAGTTGAGCAGCTCAATATTCCTTAAACAATACCATAACGGCTACAAAATAAAACGCATAGTTGTTGTAAAATAAAAAATTATTGTGATAATCCATAAGCCTTGATGGAATCTTGTAGCTAGCTTTTCTGCCTCTTGTTCCATGGTAAGAACAAACCAAAAGGTATAATGACTTTGAAGCAAACAATGTCAAGTTGTGCAAATGTAGTTAGAAACTATCTTCTTAAATAAAACAAGAGAAAGAACATAGATTATGAAGATTAAAAAAACTGTTCTAAACACCAACTCAAGGCAAAGTTTGAGAACACGTAATACATTTACTAACTAGAAAACCAATTGCAAATGTATTCACACCAATGCATATTACATAGCAACTAGTTGTCTATTAAATATATCATCAGGGCTTCTTCATTTTCTTTTCTTTTTTTGCACACAAGCTGTCAAACAAATGACCTCAAGGTTGCAACAACATGCAATGCCATCCAATTAGCCAAAGGCTTAAATCCTAAAAGAAATGGTCACAACTAGAGAAGACAACTCTCTAACATAAGCTTGTGTCTTAATATATTAAAAGTGAGGGGCTGCACACTTAACCCAACCATTGGACATGCAGCTAGGAAAAGGTTTGGAGCAGAACTTGGAATTCTAAACTAATATAAAACACATGGATACTGTGAACACTTTGTTAAAAATCTCTACTAGTTGTGACCTCCATGAAACTATTGGACCGGTTTTTAATAGAGATAAACATAATAATGCTTCGAGGGAGGCAAAGTGAACAAAAAATTGTAACACCTATTGAGCCACTGGAAGAGATGAACAATAATCATTTTACACTAGAGTGTGGGTTAGAACATCTTCTAGAAGCGGTAGTAGCTAATGCTAACCGTGGTGCTAACTACATTGAAAGTGAAGTCATTAAATCATCAATCTTTAGTGACAATTGAAATAATCACACTGAATCCTACCCATGTTAAGCATGTTTATGGTTCAACAGGGAGACCAACTGATCAATTCTCTTTTATGGAGGAGGATACACATCACCACTTGACTTCTACTTGGGGATCAGCAGGAGTACATGTTACTAAATCTCGAAAGGAAATACAATTGATAATTCTAAGCACATGTAGTGAGCAATTAGAGAGGTGGGTGGAACAAGCCAAAATCATCAAAAAGAGAGATAGACCTATTAAAAATTGTAGGCCTAGGCTAAGGGACAGACAACTAATCCAAGATCGTTTCAAGGAGCTACAAGAGCTTATGCCTAATGGATCAAAGGTAACTATTCCATAAGTGATGTTCACAAATGTTTCTCTTCTATATGGAAATTTGTTACCTTAATATAAACCGATAATATTAAGATGATTGCACAGTGTAGTATTTATGCAATTTCAATAGAATTCCATTAAGTTCAAATGGATATTTACACCTCTTTTGTCAGTTCACGGGAGTAGCTAGGAGATGTCTTCACCAAGCTCTTAGTAAATGACTACATTGCAGCAAACAAAAGTTGAATCTATGTTTTTAAATATGGATAATAGTCATTTAGCACCTACCCAAACATCAACACTTACTACACAGAAATATCAAATCAACAAACATCCTTGTTGATGCAGATTTTGAATGAAAGCTCAGACATTTTGCTCTCAATCGAATTATTGGAGATTCCATTTACCTATCATCCAAGGCTTTTGAAATAGGGTCATATTGTTATTTGGCACCGGGTAAGGATATGTCCAAAAAGTATTCTCTATTCAATGAATAATTATGATACCCAAATTTGCTTAAATGAAGAAAAAAAAACTATTATTTGGCACTAGGTAAGGATATGGCAAAAAACTACTGTTATTTGGCACCAGGTAATAAGGATACGTCCAAAATTTGTTCTCTATTCAATGAATAAAACATATCAATATAGCAATATATTTATTTGAACCAGATCAGAAAAAACCCACAACTTATGTATGGGTAGATTCAGCAGCTCAATAGCGGTAGTAATAATATATGAATCATATGGTTGATTGTTGTAAAAAGATCTTCAGAACAAAACTTAAAATGAAATTGATGATTTGCATAGATACTTGAGGGATGAGAGAGAAAAACCTAACCTTGTAGCACACTCATTCAATGGGACCTCTAGTTGTCTACTATGCTTCTCTTCCCAACTATTAACAAATAGGATATTGATGACTTTGAATCCAATTCACGATGGGGGAGATATTAGGGATGATGGAGAGCTTGAAGAGGGATGAAGATTGGAAGGGCACAGAATCGTCTTTGAACCTGAACCCAACATCAACAATGGCTTGACCTCTCCACGTTATTCTAGGATGTTTTAGAATACTAACCGGTTGTGAGAGATAAAAATTGTCATTGTTAGTTGTGACAGATAGAAAGAATGAGATTGAGAAAGAAACAGAGGAGACGTGATACGAGACATAAAATGATAACGAGAAAGAAATAGAAAGACGCGATATGTTTTACCAGTTTGTCACTATTACCACGGATTTGTACATGTTATTGGTGGTCACCGGATAGTCTGTCTGGCTATGATTCTGATCACCGGTGCCATGTTGACCGCTGAAGTATCTCAGTGAAGAACTTTGGTTTCAGAGAAACCTGTCATTTAAAAAATAAAAATAAAAATAAAAAATAGTGAAATAAAATACCTAACCTTAGTCTAACCAAGGTCAAACTGTGATAAAAATGAAAGTCAGATTCCCACCTAAATCATGCCACACATTCATCTAATGTTCATAAAAAACACTATGGACACTTTTTTCATCACAAAACATTATTCTCCATTATACAAACCATACAAACGGAGACCCCTTAGCTTTTGTGCATACAAAATTTATATACAATGCATAAGTCCCAAAAAGTAATAAGTATGCGCCCCTCAAAAGTGTAAATCACTTTTTGGTGCTGATGCAAGCCTTACCTGGTCCTGCACATGCATTGTGCATGGATTTTATGCACACAGAAGCCAAGCCGGGTGAATAACCCCATCCTTGGAATGGTTCAAATGCAATGTTGATGGTACATTTCCCTTACATCGTCCTATTGCTACAGTGGCTCGAGATTCGAATAACCTATGGCAAGATTCAGCTTTTTGCGTAGGCAAATGGAGGTCTCTCTTAGAGGTTGAAATGACAGCAATTAAGCTTGGTCTCTGGTGAGCAGCAAAACTCAAGACGACATTGGTTACGGCGGAATCAGATTCGCTCCAAGCGGTGAAGATTGTCAACGGTGATCACCAAAATTGTCCATGGAAGTTCAAGTCTTGTTTTTCTGAGTGTATGATGATCATGGTATCTTTCTCAGGAGTTTTTGTGAAGCAAGTATTGCGTCTTTGTAATGAGGAGGCACACAATCTGGTGTAGTTCTATTTTAGGAATAATCCCAGTGAGCCTGAGGGGGTGGTATCCAGTGTCCGGAAAAGATTAGGTACGGAAAGCAATTTTCCGGATGTATTAGAACGCGAAAAGATTAGGTATGGTAAAGTGATAAGTTCTTCCAAAAAGTGAGTCATTTTTCAGCACTGATGTGTCAGCCCCCTGATGTCCTTCTAATACATTAGGAAAAACTGATTTCCATACCTAATCCCAGCCCATTAGAATGGCATCAGGGGGTGAATACATCAGCATTGAAAAGTGATAAGCATCCCCAAAAAAGTGAAAGTCACTTTTCGGCACTCCCCATGATATCATTCTAATATGTCAGGAAAAACTAATTTGCAGACCAAATCCCAGCCCAAATGTCTCTTCTTTGATGATGATGATGATAATAATAATAATAAATCATTCTTGGAAAATGAACAAATGTCCTATCTAGGATTTGGTGTCTAAAACACAAGTGAACATCATATAGTATAAATTGGGAGAAATAGATGTTCCATCCATGATTTGATATCCAAGATACTAGGTGACTTCACATGGACTAAAATGGGGATGGGTTATATGAAATTTCAAATTCTCATCTATTTTAATCCAAATGAAGTCACCTAATGCCCTGGACAGGAAATTTGCTCCCAAAATTCAGTTGGAATTTGAAATTCCATCTAACCCTTGCTCATTTTTATTCCATGTGAAGTCTCCTGGAGACACAGACACCAAATCATGGACAGGGTTTATATCACCTTGGAAATTTAGCAATGGTCTATAGTTGGCAGAATGAAGCAGTTTTGAATCATTAAACCAGATGGTTGTATCTGGTTGAACCATTTGAACTTTTCCAATGCCATCATATATATAAATACTCGCAAGACTCTTTATATTTACCCAAAAAATCAAATTAGGTAAACCAAATAAAAAAGAAAAAGAAAAAAAAATAAAAAATAAAGAGAATAGATTGAATAAGTATTACATTTTTTAGAAACTTTTGTAATCATGAAAGAAATAACAAATAGTATTGTTCTTTGACATTGGACATTCTCCGCTTCGAAGTTGTTCCAAAGTCGCTGTTTATAGCTTCTCAAATGCAAGCAATAAGAAAGATTTGCTAATATACCAAAATTTAAAAGAAAGAAAACTGATTAAATTATGTTTTATTTATTAAATCACGATAATCAGATAAATTTAAAATCCATCATGGGATTCTTCTGTTAAGATCCAATCATATCTATTTATATGGAAAATGTTATGTAAATGAGTTATAAGGAATCTTGCATGGATTTTTTTTCTTCGAAATATTAAAAAATTAAAAGACTTCGTAGATGCATCATCTCCTTCGATTTTTTTTAATTGCAAAGGTGGTGTAGTTATCTTTCTCTATTTAGTATCCAACTTCAAACGATTTACAAATTAATTTGGAGTTGTTTCCCGTATTTTTCATATGTTTGTTTAGGTGATGGGTTGAGAGGTTAAGTAATGAAATGATTTGAGTCATCCACACCAACTTTTTAGGAGATCAATGAATTAGTTGAGAAAAGATCACGAGGCAATAATTGATATTTGTTCCTAAGCATCTCACCTAAACCTGTAATAAATTTATTGCTCTGCTCATCTAAACTTGAATGATATCTCATTTACATTGTTCTAATTAATTTTTACCTGTTAAATGATAGCAAGAAAAATATTAAGATTGAGAGATGCTAATTTACTAAAGCCTTTTCCTGAGGAGGATCTCCAATGATGTATGTATCCTTTCTTTAAGTCCCTGTCTGGTTGCCGTGAAAGACTGGTTTTCTTAGGATTCTTGGTGAAATTTTCTCAGGAAAATAATTTTCAAGCTTTTTTGTTGCCAAGAATGAGAGATCCTGGATTTTCAAAATTTTCTCATGCTCCCATCTATTTTCTTGCCAATCAGCATTTTATTTTCATACCACTTGCATGAAAATCTCTTTATCACATGAAAACTGTAACAAGAACTTTTCTTATACTTTTTCCTAGCACCAAATAACCATAGATAAAGGATAGAAAATTTCAAATTTTTTTTCTTTTCTTCCTTTTTCTTGTGTGATTTTTTATTTTTCTTTTCTATCCTTTCATATTCAATTCAAGGCACCCAGACAAGGCCTAAGGGTTGATAAGATGAAAGACACTTCAACTTCCACTAAGTTCTATTAGGATTTTGTTTGATGATTTAATATGTCAAATAGTGATTAGGCTGAGCCATGGAATTCGCCCACTATGAAATGTTTTCTAGGACCATTTTGATTCATGGAGAGAGTCCTAACGGGGGATCACCCTTATTGAATTTGGAACCCTATTGGGATGTTCAGTCGTCATAACTCGTTGTTTAACTTCACTAGAAACAGGCATGTTGTAAATTTAAATTACTCTCTTTGCATCTGGTTATCACTTGGGTTCATATGAGTAGGAGTGTCAATGATCCAAGCTGAGCCAAACTTTGCCCAGCTTAGCTTGGGCTCGTCACATGGAGTCCAAGGTCAGGCTTGGTTCGCGCTCATGATGAGTTGAGTTGCTGAGTTCAGGCTCAGGCTCGGCTCTGCTTGACTCACCCAAAAAAAAAAAAACCAATAGCCTAGTGGTCTATAGCCCAATTTGTCTTGTTTGAACATTAGTATTAATGTTACAACATATAACATATAAAATTATATTTATATATTTCTTAAACAAACCAAGATTTTTGAAGCTCAGGCTCACTTATGAAACATGCTTAAATCAAGTCTCAGGCTTGCTCAACGAACTTAAAACAAGGCTCAGGTTCAGCTCATTGACAACCCTGCATATGAGCCCCAAAAAATATGGATTGATTTCCAATAATGACCAAATATGAATGTTAACATAAATAATATTGTTTTAGAAGTCAATATTTATCTAAATGAGTTCATTGTGAACCTTTTGGCCTCAAATGGCATGGGAATTTAAAATGAAATGATTTTATTACAGGTGGCAGCCAAACATGGCCTTAGCATCTTAACCTTAGACCAAGATGAATTTTAAATTTGGAGACAGGTAATTACTTAAACCTTAAAGCAAATATAAAGGCATCACAAGAATTGAATCCACATCTTTGGTGCCATGCCCCTTACCTTTACTTCTAGAACGTTTAAAAAACAATTGAGATCTGTGGGGACGCTCCAAATTTGACAACTCAGCTACATATTGATATGTTCTAAACTCTCTTTTAGCTGAATGCCTTGCAGCTAGATTAGCCCTTACGACAGCCCTCTCTTTAGGACTTAGCAAAGAAATCTTGGATGGTGACTCTTTAGAAGTCATTATTTTCCTTGTGAATCACGATTCAGAATATCTTTGGTCCATTTTAAGATTCTAGTGTGTTAAATGATTGTAAATCTCTGCTGAAATCTTTTGAATTGGTGTTATTGGTTCATGTTAAAAGGCACTCTTAAGTCTCTAACAATGCTGCCCATCTGCTGGCAAAAGCATGGGTTGGTTGTTGGAATGCCACCAGAGTCATGGGCTTTGAATCCCCTTGGCTGGATTGAAAATGTGTTTAGAATTTATTTCTGATGGAATATACCTCTTGATGTTTTGGCTTCTGTTTAAATGCAATCCTTTTCTTATCCTAAAAAGAAAAACCTACACTCTGATATTTGGAATCAATCAACTATTCTTCATATTCCTTCTCAACAGGAAGAGCATGTCGATATACGGGAAGAATAGCAGTCCTCTTGGTTTCAGTATGCATAAATATCAGCTGTCGTTCCTTGAAGTCATAAATTACGATCTTCCCTCAAATCATATAAACTGAGTGTGTATTTTGATTATAGAAGTTTGTGTATATTTTTTAACATACATGACATAAGCCCATTAAACTTATTTGCTATTTCATTTATATGACCTTGCATAATTTTTTTTTTTTTTTGGGTAAATAACGTAAATGATATAAGATGTAGAATGATTGTTATTAATAGATCTGGAAATGTAAGTATGGATCAACAATGCAAACTTCGCCCAAACCCACTGAGAAATGGCCGGTTGGTTTCGAGAGCCCAGTGGCTCCACTCCGGCCTATGCTGGGCCTGAATTTATACAAGCTCAACGGGTTGTAGGTCAGGCTAGACCTTGAGCTTGACTAGAGAGAATTCCGAAGGGGTTGATTTGCAAGAGCTTTGGCTTGTAATTTAAGAGTAGTGTCAGTCTTGGCCCGAAATATTAGGCATAGATTGGGCCCTAACTATTAAGGAAAAAAGATAAACATTTTTGGGAAGGAAATGGTCGATTTTGGTCCGCTCACTAACAGCTCTGGATGTACATACAGATAAGAAGATGGTTTGCTCTCGCCTTAGATTGTAATCTATTTTTAAATATTTTGGTAGTGTTAAATTGTAGTATAATTAGATTATAATGAAACCTATGATTAAGATTAAATAATAATCATATTATACCTATATAATAAATAACATGGGCCAAAATTCAAGCCCATATCATTCCATCCAAAGCTTGGGCTGGAACAGTTGGGCCTTGAGACAGACCGACCAAACTTACACACATAATTAACAGTAATTTTATTCTGTGTCTACAGTTTTATCCGTTTAGGTCAATCTATTTTGTTAATTGTTGAGATAAAATATCCCATTTCAATAGATTTTGCAAAAGTTCTACATGACCTGAGGTCTATAACCATTGGATGGAATGTTTGATCCTGGGAGTTACTAGGATACACAAGCATTACTGCTGAGATTGTAGATCATAGGGATGAAGATTTAGAAATATTTTAGGGCTATAGACAGGGGTTCAAGTCATGTTAATTGACTGATCAAGGGACAATTAATCAAGGTTTCTCTAGCACATTATGATAGTCGGGCCTGTTTCCTTGGGTAAGACTATAAATGGCCGGGCTAGCCATAGGTGGCCCATCTTACTATTCTATAAAACCAAAATTGAGGACTTACATCATAGGTCCCGGTCAGAGTTTGGCGGAGCCCCTTCCAGCACTAAATGGACCTGGTAACAACCATACCAGGGGGTGTCCTACCTCTGAAATTATATACTATTTCCATAGAAGCGATGCTCTAACAAGAGTGCAACCTACGTCAACCCAAGTACAACCATAATTGTTAACCGCAATATGAATGCCAAGAAAACTGGCAACTCAGATGACTTTGGTAGTTGCAAGAAATCGAAGCATATGAATCTCAAACGAGAAGCTGGCAAGAGAAGATAGTTGTGGACATTCAAGAAAATTTCCGTAAATGCATAATTTTTAATCCCACTTGTGAGATCTAGACACGTGATTGCTACTAGTTCCTAATCCGCCCACTAACATGATCAGAGGCATGTGATCATTCACATCAGCATTGAAAAGTGATAAACACGCATCCTAAAAATGCAAATCACTTTTCAATGCTGAAATGAGTGTTCTCAGTCCGTCAGTTCCCGACGACATGCATTATGCACAGATTCTGTGTTCACAGAAGCCAAGCCATAATCACATGGAATGTAGACGCAAGAAAAGTGAAGTCCTACAAGATGTTGACAAGTGGCCAAGCTATTAGAGTAAAGGATATGTACAACAAACAGGGCTATAGATTCAGGGACACGACGTATCCCATTAAGGGCATTCGACACAGCAACGTAGAATTGAATATACTGTTAACATCGTATTTTAATCAGTGTTCAAAAACTCGGATCGGTCCGGTGATTCGGAGGTCTGCCGATCCGAGTTATCCGGTAACTCGGTCCTGGTTACCAGCTGGTCATAATATAAAAAAATATATTAATATTTTTAAAAGATAAATAAACAAACTGATGATAGATTTTTTTAGTAAAAGATAAAAAAGGCCAAAGATAAAAATGACTGTCGATCAATCACATCAATCACTTCATTTTTTTTTTTTTTTTTTTTGTGGGAGAAATCTCACAGTTTGAGATTTAGACATCATTGCTGTCTCTTCTCCCTTATCTTTTACCCGTTAAAAAAATTCAAACACAACAACATCTCACTTGGTCACTTCTTCATCCAAAGAACACGGTAGATAAACATTCAATTTTCCTTTCAGTTTTTCAAAATGGTGCGACTCACAATGCTCTCTCTAGGTTTATGCTTTAATTCTTCTACTTCTTTACATTAATAGATTTTGATCCTCTTTTATTATTTTTTTGCCAATGTTTTAAGAGGATTATTACAGAGATTTTGTTATTTCAATCGTTACCAAGATCATGATCAACAAAAGAGAATCCAAGAACAGCACCACAACGATAGATACCGACATACGATAGAAACTCATCCAGAGAATAACGAAAGTATGGATGACGGTTTCTCAATA
>JAOXJP010234828.1:0-10102 GCA_025762735.1 Platanus orientalis
ATTCCAAGTGAAATCACCTGGTGTCCTAGACACCAAATCCTACACAATACATCTATATTGGAAAGGGGAAATTTGCAAGGTTTTTCTATGTTTAGAAAAGAAAATGTCTAGATCAAGGGACGACCACATCAGTGTTAGAAGTGATTTACACTCGCCCCCAAAAAGTGAAAATTACTTTCAGTGCTGATGTTTCTGCTCATTTGACCCTCAACAAATGTTAGAGGAGGTTAAGGGTCAGCGTATCAAATCCAAGCCGAGGGAAGGTGTTTTGATTTTTTTTCAGCAGTTAAACACTTTTTCTTTTTACCTACTAAAAAATGGCAGGGCGATTTATCCCAACATTTCTACGAAAAATGAGGCAATAATTAGTCATTTTCACGACAAAGAGAGTGGATCCTATGGAAACACTCATCATTAGCTGATGCATAATATAAAGAGTGCTTGTTATGTCGGTAAGCACTGAAATGTGGTACTTCACTGACATAAAAGGTACTTACAAGCAATCATCAACATCTAAGACCGAATCCTCTCCTGCCACTTATGACCTGCTAAGGTCCCACTATTCAAGGGAAAAAGTAAATTACAATTTTTAAAAATGTAATTCACTTTTTCCCACCAACCATCTCCTACTACCTATTCAACAGGACCTTAACAGGTCATAGGCCAGCAGGAGAAGATCCTCTACAACCCTGAATTGTTTCTTTTGCACCAGCACAAACGCCACGTCATGCCTCCAATAAAGGTCTGATATCAAGTGCAACACCCCCCCTGATGGGACACTCGGGAGGGGGAATGAACAACCTCCAAAAAGTGAATTGATTCCGCCCCTGAGTGTCCCATCAGGGGGCGTGGCGCATACGATTGCATCCCTCCAATAAAACCACACAGGGCATTGACGTGGGGCATGCAATAAACCCTCCATCCTGCTCTACTCACCCAGCTCGGTCCAGTTATCCCAATAAGGTTTGTCCAGTTTTAAATCCGTTGAAATTCAAGCTATCATTCGAATCAGCTCACATTTAGATTTGGGTTGGCTTAATATTTGTTGTGACAAAACGGATCAGCTTTGGATTAATGACAGTGTGAAAAAATGAGAAGTAGAAAACAAAAATGAATAATCGCACAAATATAAGATTTTACATGATTCAATAAAATTGTTTATACCTATGGGTGGAAACGATCAAAAGTTTCCACTATAATGAAATTACATGGTACAAAGTGAATTCCCCAAAATCTATAGCAAAATCTCACCAAAACCCAACTCTTAAAAATTCATCTTTTAAAACTCTACCAAAAAAAAACTTGGGAACATGCTTATATATATCCCAAGAAACCCAACATCAGAATTGGATTGAAACCCCCCAAAACGGACTTATTTACAATTTGTGTCAATGGACCCAAATTGGGTCAAAAAAACAAGTTTTCAGTCTCTGGGTCACTCTCCAGAGATCACACAAACAGGTTACACTTCAGGCTACTTCTGGGTTGAATTTGAGACAAGATCTCAACAATATTCCTAATTGAATCCAGCCCAACCTATCCAGATTACATTGCTATATATGACTTACCATGTTAAAACCTTGGAATGTTGATAAGTTATGATTATTGCATTATGGATAATGATTGTGGAATGGTTAAATTTTCCAAGCTAGCATTATTTGAGAGACCATCCTCTACTACAGCTTAAAGTTTGGCATTGTCCATGTCTACCAAAAAAGTGAAAACCATCAACCCAAATTTGATTTGATTTTTTTGGGAAACGTGTTGCAATGTAGTCATTTGGAGGGACTTTAAGTTGTAGTAGAGAATCCAAGCTTGTCAAGTCTTAATTTGAAAATGTTAAAGAGAAAAGATAAGGTGTTATCCATTGTGTTTCTTGTGACAAAATATATCATATTTAAGTTTGTGGGAACATCAAACGAAATGAGAAACAAAAAATGCAAAAGAAAAATCACACAAACACAAGGTTTAGTGTGGTTCAGTAAGATTTCCTACATCTATGGGTGAAGATGGTCAAGAATTTTTACTATATTGATTATTACAAAGTACAAAAGTTTTTTTCTAAAACCTAAAAACGAAACTCTCAAAACCCAAAGAAAACACACCTCCCAAAACTTTTACCAAAACCTACGAACAAGAGTATATATATATATATATATATATAGCGGCATGATTCCCAAAAAACTCTACTACATATCGTGAGTCAAAATCCCAAATTATCCCCCCAAATGGTTTGGATCATTAGATCCAAATCGAATCAAATTATGGATCAAACCCCAAAATACCCCTACCAGTTCGCCTGTATATAGGTCATTTGAGTCGCTCTCCAGTAATAGCAATAATGGAAATACAACTTCACATAATAGTAATAATGACAATACAACTTCACAATCAAATTGAATTTCTCACAGCTCATCCCATCATATTTTGTTGAAGTTATCTTTGACAGGTTGACTAAGCACATCTTGGATATCCTTATATCTTTAGTAGGTTGACTTAGCACATCTCGGATATCCTTATATATTTAGTAATTTATCATAGTTGTAAATATTGTGCAATATTGTAAAAGCCTCCCAATTAAAGGAAGAAAAAGATGTACATCTCTATATATACATAAGCAATACATGAAATAGAACAAGCCATTATAATACAAATTCTTCTCTTTTTTGAAATATTTTATAGTATCAGAGCCTCTCTTATCTCACAATTTTCTTTTTCAAATGGCTAATGCCTCTTCCTATTCTTCTTTGGTTGCTATTCCAAATATCACCCATTTGGTGTCCATAAAACTTGATTGTACCAACTACATCCTATGGCTTGCACGATTTTTGCTTGTTCTAAAGAGCAATGATTTGATTGGTTTTGTCGACGGAACAATACCATGTCCTCCACAACTTGTTATTGGTGAAGATAGCAAACCAACGAACAAGATTGATCCTCACCATCTTGAATGGAAATAGCAAGATCAATCACTACATAGCTGGATTAATGCCACACTCACTCATAGTGTGCTATCCACTATTGTTCGTTTATCCACATCTTGAGATGTTTAGCGCTCACTTAAGAAGCGATTTGCATCACAATCTCGAACAAGAATAATGTAGTTGAAGAATCAACTTCAAACTACTAAGTGAGGTAATCTTTCTATCTTTGATTATCTCAACAAGATGAATAATATAGCAAATAATCTCACTATCATTGGTAAACCAGTTAATGAAGATGATTTCATTACCTTAATAACAAATGTGGTTGGACCTACTTATGAAAGCACTATAAATCAGCATAAGCAAAGGAAACCAATCTTGTTAAATGACCTTGTTGGTCTCCTTTTAAGTGTTGAAATGTGATATAAAGTGCAAAATGCTCTTGAAAATTCTGTTACTGCTTTATATGCTTCTAAGCAAAAGCCCAGTCATGTTAAGGATAAAGGATCCTCCCATTTTAACAATAAAAAAGGAATTCTTCAATCCAATAATATTCGTGCAAATGAAAAAGGGGTATTTCATCCCTCTTCAAATAGCAATCACTCAGGTAACTTTAGAAATGGGGCTCGATCTCCATGCCAAATCTGTGGGCAACAAGGACACTCAGCCATTAATTGCTATCATCACATGGATCTTGCATATGAAGTAAAAATACCTATGCATAAACTTGCTATAATAATTGTTTCATTAAGAATGAGAATTGATGATCAAACATGGTATACAAATAGTGGTACATCAAATCATATCACTTTGGATCTATCAAATCTTACTCTTCACAATGAATATGAAGGACATGATTAGGTGGCTATCAGTAATAGGTTAGGTTTGTACATTTCTAATATCAGTTCTACCCTCAGCATAATAACTCTTCCAAATTTCATCTAAACAATGTTCTTTATTGCCTAAATATTGTTGCTAACTTACTTTCTATCCATCAATTTTCTCGTGGTAATCATTGTTATTTCATATTCTTATTTTATGGTTTTTATGTAATGGACAACAAGACAAGGAAGACGTTTTTCCAATGCAAAACTGGAAATTGGCTCTATCACCTTCAACTCCATCATAAATTTTAAAATAAATTGTGTTAATCTCTTGCTCTCATTGGAGAACAAGTGGCATCCCTAATTTGGCATCAAGGAGTTGGGCCATGCTGCCTTTCCAATCATGTGATACTTGGCATCCTACAATTGTTTGTCACTTAAAGGATCTCTTAAAGATAATGAATTTTATGCTTCTTGTCCATTAGGGAAAAGCACATGTTTATCGTTTCAATTGTCGTCATTTACTTCATCTCAACCATTTTAATTAGTGCATTCATACATTTAAACATTTCCTTATTATTCAATAAAAGGTTCCAAGTATTACATCTTGTTTGTTGATGATTATTTTAAATATTCCTGTCTCTACCCTATGCGCGTTAAATTTGAAGCATTTGATTATTTAGAGAAATTTAAATGCCATGTTGAAAATTTTTCAACATGTCACATATTTTTCAACATATATGTATATGTGTATATATATATATATATATGTGTATATATAAAGTGGAAAACCTATGCTCTAAAAACCTCAAACGGCTCTTTTTCAACATTAAAAAACTAGTCGTTATATATATATACATACATACATATATATATATATATATATATGTGTATATATATATATAGGTTTTTAGAGCATAGGTTTTCCACTTTATAAATAGGGGACTAACTTAAAGGCTTGTTGAACATATGTGAATGATTCTCTAGTAAAATTCATATGATATGAAATCAAACCTAAATAAGTGTCTGCGTGCATATGAGTTAAATTCTATTTGGCCTGAGACCTTGAGATTCGCTCTTATAGTTAAATTTAGTTCAAGGTTGTGAGTTATTCTTCTTAAACCCATAGTTGAACCAGTTTAAGGGTGGCTTTTATAGTCAAACTGACCTACAAAGAAGTACCCTGAATCAAGGAAGGAGTTTGACATCATTCACAATTTTAATTGAAGTTCGCAGCCTTCGTTGGAGTCATCAGAAGAGAATTCTTGTAAGTGAATGTTTCAAGTTTGATTAATTTCCTAGGAGCATACTTACAAGGGAGTGGATTCTCTAGAGCTTGTAAGTGAATGTTTCAAGTTTGATTAATTTCCTATAATAGTTAATTACAACTATTAATAAAAAATAATAGACTTGGAGGTGAACCGGTTTAAAAGTGGATGTAGGTCCAAAATGTCGAACCACTATAAAAGTCGGTGTTATCTTTATGTGATTGCTTCTCTACAATTTGTCTTTATTTGTGACTTGTAATCCTTGTATATTCTTTTGTGCAAAAATAATTTTAATAATCAAAAGTAAAATAATTAAGTTAAAAATCCTTTAGGGAATATATTAGTCCATCTCCCGCTTTGCTATAGTTCACTATTGTATATAACGGAGTGTAGTGATCTATGATAATTTCGTAGTAAAGATTGTAGTTGAGTCAAATTGATTTACTTGTTGAGTATTCAATTGCACATTAAGTTAAGCTCAAAATAAAATTTAAGTAAATCAAAAGTGGATTAAATAGTTTCAAAAAAAAAAAAAAAAATTGGCAAAGATCCTATTTACCCCCCCTCCCCTCTAAGATCAGTCCACTTGAGAATTTAAAAGTAACACATGGTCATTAGAATTTTAAGAAAAGTATGATGTATTAAGATGATTCAACTCTAACCATTGGATAGAAATCATACTGAATTGAGATGGTGGCATGTGAATACTTGAGTTGTCAAAATCCGGTGGTGGAAATAAAGGGGCTAGTTATAACGGTTGTGACTCTTGTCCATTTTTAAAAGAGTTATTTTCATTCAGAACCCGATCAGATAAAGAATAGAATAAGATAGGCCTTAGTAACTAATCCAACGATTGTCGGCTCATTGGTGCTGTCAGCACCTAATTTTGGCTTAAGATCCAAATGTTTCTTTCAATGGGTAGCACCAATTCTTTAGAATGGACCTTAAGCATCCTAAGAAACCAAGGTGGTTAGGCAACCTCCCATTTTTAGGTCATCCCTATTCTTTCCTAATTTGGCACTCTTGACCCTCAATTCTTTTTTAAGATTTTTGTACGACCCACTTTCTTAATTTTTTTAATCTTTCCTTCTAATCTTGTAGTTTTTAGAACGATTGTCCCAAGTTTAGTCAAATCTATATTATAAATTATGATTTTACCCCTCATCAAAGGTGAAACCACTAAATTTCATCATACAAACATCAGATTACCAATTGGATATCATGGATGTGTTCGAAGAGGTTCAAAACCTTGAAATAGAGTATTTAATTGTCAAAATCCATCATATCAAGCTTTAATGAATCTCGACCCTCGATTTAGAATCTTTTAAGATTTGAGAAAAACATATTTCTAATGATCAATTTGATATTGTATATGTGTTCAAAATGTCCCAAAACCCTAGAATAGAGGGTCTGGTTGTTAAAAATTGACAAATCGAGTTTCCGTGATATTGGCCTTCAATTTGGAATCTTTTAAAATATGAGCAAAATACACACTAGATGATCAATTGGACACCATAAATGGTTCGAGCATGCCTCAAAACCTTAGGATACCAATCAGGACTTTCAAAACCTATTATTAAACCCTTCATCACATCATATCAAATTGTGACCGTTTGATCAAACACTTTGAAGTTTCAAATTCAAAATCGGATCGCAACATGACGATAGCCAATGGAGTGGGTCTGATCGAATCTAACAATTTTGGATCAATAAATTCACAAGTGGGTACACCAAGTTACAATATCTCGCAACACATGAATAATTCCATTTCATGACACATGACGCGGTTTTGTCTAATTTGGAAGAAAAATCAAATATCATCAAATCGTAATTCAATTCAAATAAAATCAATTAGAATAAGTTCAAATAATCCAAAATCTAATAAGGGCAAATAAAATAAAAATCTTTCTTAAATATCCCATTTCCAAATTCTATATAAAGACCCTTCTCCCATTTCTAAGATGGACGGTCCAACACCTCCATCAGTCTAAAGTTTAGGGAGATAATGATACAAAAGAGAAGAATAAAATTTACAGGTGTTTCTTGTGTTTCCTAAAGATAACCGGCAATCCAAACTGAGCCTGAAGCACTAGGTTCCTATTAAGTATCAATATCAATAGAACTGAAACAAACATTTTCCAGTCACAGAGAAAACTAGTTTATAGGTATGAATGCAATTAGATCCATAGAGAATGCATAACCCACAAGCTAGAGAGCACAAGTTCACACTGGACTGCAGGAACAAGGATTGACAAATATCATACAGATCTGAGTACATAAATTTTCTTTTCTTTTCTTTTCTGTCTTCTTTTCCATTTGAATATGAACTTCTAGAGCTTCAATAGATAATTAGGATTGAAAAAGGTCATGTGTTGGTTTGGTTTTGTCTCATTCAAGTTAAGTTTTCACTAGAGAATTCATAACAGGATTTTTCCTTAGGTGGGGACATTTTGAAGCTGATTACCCATTGAAAAGAGGAAAACTGTGGCTACCATCAGTCAAGTAAAACGTTTTGGTCTCTCTTACCACACTGAAGTTAGCCTTATTAGTGCATTCTTAATGAAGTTGCTTTCTTTTAGGTCTCATGGCAGTCCCGTGTATTAGAATTTTGTGGGGTCAAATAGCCTTTTGCTTCACTGATCACTCTATGGTGTAAGTCCTCTGTTTTGTGTTCGGGTAGATGGGTTGCTATGCAAGGCAGTGCTTGAAGCTGCATATAGAACACTTCTAGAGTTCTCATTCAATGTTGGGATTTAGGATAGCAGAGGCTACAGGGTTGTAAAGTAATTTAAAACTGATGTTCCTAGGCTGTGTATGTCATTGTAAAAGGACTGAGGTTGTGGAAGTTGATGGAGTTAATAGTACAGAAGGAATGTCTAAATTGGCTTGGGTTGAAGTAGTGAGAAAAGACATGAGTGTGGGGGACTTAACGGCATATATGGTCCTAGGTAGTTGGGACAAGGATTGGTTTCCGTAGAGTAGAGAAATGACATTGATATTTTATCCCACCCCCTCCCGCCCCCCCAAAAAAGAAGATAATATTATCTTGTTCTGTTGTTGATGGATTTACATTTGGTTCTGTCTTCCATTCAGGTCAATTAATGCACCCATTTTCTCGTCTTGTTCAATTTACCCTGGTTCTATGTTGTGAACTTATGGTCAATGAGTTATGCATGATTCATCTTCTTTGGTATATCTTGCCAAATGGTTGTTCAACTGTTTGGTTCCCTTTTTATTAGTTATCCTCAACACTTTTGTTTGAGACTTATTGTGTGATTTGTTGGACTAAAAAGGTCAGAGTTCTGCTATCTGCCATCAAGAATCAAAGTTACATTTGATGAGATTTTTTTAATGCCAGCGTGGATGTTCAAATTCACTTGGCTAGGCTCAGATGTATTATAACAAGGCCATTTTTGTTACTTTGGGAGCTCTGAGGGACTGGGCTGAGTTACCTGTGATAGATACTGCCATATCATTGCCCTTTTTGGTTTGATTAATTGATTGAATTTTTTATGCACTCTTTCTTTCAAGAATTGAACTAGGAAAGAAAATATCATGGAAATCCTATTCAACCTAAGCTACATTCTAGGCATCCCAGGAACGCTTGGACCCTAGAATCAATGCTTTTGCTTACTTGTTACATGCTTTTATATAGATTTGTTATGTTTATTTGTTTCTACATGGGTATATGTACATACACACATACTAAACACACCAGACACACGCACATATCATAGCACATGCAAAGATGAATAAATGACTTCAAAATGCTTAAGTGCAGATAAAGGGTAGATGTGCAAGAGTATGTTCCCTTTATTATGATATTATTACTTTTATGGGTATATTATATTGTATCTTAATCAAGGTTGTAGTCATTTGTTTGTTTCTCTGTGTAGGACACCCTTGTATATAGGCCTATCTCATGTATGTTCCGTGGTTTCTTATCTGGTACTTGGATACATGTAACGTTGATTGAGGCAGAATCCAAAAAATCCTCACTTGTATTTTGTGGCCGTCATGGTTATTGGGTAGGGAAAGTGATGCTTTTATCATCTTAACTGCTTAGAGGTTGCACTCTTCACATCTACCACTCCCATTATTTGAACTCTTTTTACAATGGGGAAAAGATATGCTACACCCATTTTTTCTGTTCCCGTGTACCCACACACTGATACACAAAAGTTGAGTTATATCGGGTTATAACTGTAAAAACAGGTAACGATAAAAATGGTGCTTATAAGGTTAAAACCATAAAAAAGTGTTCACAGGAAGGATAGGTTAGTGTAGTGAGGCTCCATTGCTAGAAATTGAAAAAGTGAAAACTCACTTGGCAACCCTATTGAAGCTCACCTTTAGTGTTGATAAGTCACTCATCCAGGCTCCCTAATATTTCAGGCGAATGACAGCTGAAGTCTACTAAAGCAACTTTTGTGTGCCAAAACGTGCCCATTTCCTGTCATATATTGTTTGTTTGCAAGGAGCACCTCATCTACACCAGGTATGTTTTTTTTTTTTTTTCGTAAATACACCAGATATGTTTGATATTTCTTTTTTTTCTTTTTTTTCTTTTTTGAAAAACGGATTCCCCCTCACAAAAAAGTGTGTGGCGATCCTCTTGCACCAGGTGCTGTGTTACACATGGTTAAAAAAAAAAAAACAATCTTTTGTTCTCAGTGTTGGTGATTTTTTTGCCACATGTTGTACAGCACCTGGCATCGCTAGGCCCTTTTTTATGAGACGAAATTCACGACTCAAAATTACCTCTCTCTCTCTCTCCCGATTTGTTGCTAGTAAATATTTGTATTTCAATGCATATGCTAACCATCAAGAATAGAGATGGTTAAGTTATATGAATTATTGTTTGGTGTATGAGAATTCTGTTTTAGGTATGGTATAGTAAACCGAATTCAATGTATAAGTTGATGGTTAAGTTATGTGTTGATGCAATGCGACACATGGCAGCACATGATTTCAGGGTGGTTATTTTTCAGAGAAAAATCAAGGCAGATAAAAAATTATTAATATGATTTTTATTTTATTTAGAAATATTTATTTTGTTAAGTTTTTGGGTTTTATTAGGAACCTT
>JAOXJP010234829.1:0-24110 GCA_025762735.1 Platanus orientalis
TGAGATGAAAAAGTAGGTGTTGAAAAAGAGACATCAAAGATTGTGTTTTTTTTTTTTTTAAATTAATAGGCTGTGGGTTGGCCCGAGTCCGGCCTCGAAGCTTGATAAAATAATTAGGGCCAGGCTTAGGCCTAAAGTTTCTAAAAAAATTTGGGCCCGAGCTCGGCTCGAGTTTGAAATTACTATGGTGGGTTGAGCCCTAGGCTTACCTCGGCCCGGCCCGAGCCCGACCCATGCAGACCCCTGCTCACCACCACGTCAATTGACATTCGGGTCTTTGGACCCCATCACTATCAGCCATGTTGCAAAGGCTTCATATTGCCAGGGGAAATCTGTGTGTCATTCACCAAGACGAGCAACATGCTCTCTGGGTTGGAGGCGCACATGTAAATGTCGAATTGGCGCCTCCTGATGATGACTGTTGGACTGTGGTTACTCGGCGTAAGCAGAAAAATCAACACTTTCCCACTCCATCTCATCCAAGGCCAAAGCGATACCGGAGAAAAAGTAAGCCCAATGCTGGAACAAAGAAGAAGAAGAAAGGGGCAAGGAAGAACAAAGTACAAAAAGTTCTGCCTGCTGACCCTGAAAACGTTTTTAAGTAGTCCTCTTGCATTCCAGTGACTTTTTTAGAGTTTATGCCAAAGAAATTTCTACAAAAAGAATGTGTAGAAGTTGATGTTGTCTCTTGTTATGTAGTCCATGAAGACGAGGCATTTGAGGGCGATGTTGAGGATATGTCAGATGTAGATTATATTTCCTTAGACAACAAGGAACAAATTTCAGGTTATAATCTTCTTAAGCATTTAAAAGAAAACCTAGATGCAGAAGAGAGTTCCACCACCGGTAGCAAGCTAGAGCTAAATACTTCTTTTATGACTACAATCACATTCACAGATGAGGATTTGCAACTTGGTTCTCGCCCACACAACAGGTCCTTGTATGTAACATGGTACATGCTCAAACACAAAATTCGCTGCATCCTGCTTGATTGTGGATCTGCAGTGAACCTAGTGCCAATTCGTACAGTGAGGCAAATAGGCATCTCCACAGATGACTTGGCTTGTAGCAAGTTGGTGATTCAAGGCTTCAACCAAGGTGGACAATGAGCAATCGGGTATGATTCAGCTTAAACTCGCCATTAGGGACCTGGAGTCAACTACGCTCTTTCATGTGATTGGCTGTAAGACATTGTACCATCTTCTCCTTGACCGCCCATAGTTACATGAAACAGGGATGGTTCCTTCCACTTTACACCAATGCTTTAAATATTATCAAGATGGAGTGCAAAAACGGGTTGTGGCTGAAAGTTAACCATTTACTAAGGCCAAAGTATATTTCACAGACGCAAAATTTTACTTAGAGGATGAAGTGATTTTAGAAGCATTACCCGTATCCGTTCCCGTTTCAATAAAGCTCACAAAGGAAAAGAAGTCCAAGACTCGGCAAGTGAGTCATTCTTTACCGTAAAGCATCAAAAAGACCAAGAAAGTTGCTAGTCCGCACCAAAGGTAGCACTTCCTGTAGTTACAAGGCAACTCCAATATTGCATTATGTGCCAAAGTCGCGACGAAAAGAGGGGGATCATTATTTTAGGTAACAACCAATAAAGGAAAATCTCCTCTTTCGAGGACCAACCTTGAGACATTGCAAGAAGACTTAGTTCTTCTGGCCCATGCCATTGCAAATACACTGGTCTCTAAACCATCTCTTGAAGGTTTTGTAAAGGCATCCACGTCAGCGCCCACTACAGCACAGACTGACGAGGTAAATTCTTTTATAATTGAGCAAAGACCAGATGGGTGGTATGATCCCATTATCTGCAAGCTTTTTGAGAAGGCTGGATACAAAAAAGGAGAGCTGCAACAATTGACTGAACTTTTTTTTGCACAAACTGGTGATGTAATGCATGGATTGACTGTAACACAATGCAAGTTGCGAACGGCAGGAGAGAAAGTGCTCTCATCAAGAGCTGGTATTGGGTCCACTCCCCCCAAGCCTGTTCGCATTTTCGGCAAAAGGAAAACATCCACTCATCACATTACTATTGAGGTTGTTGATAAACTAAAGGAAAAGGAAGTTAGCACCATCACACTCTTTTGCTTTTGATTGGAATGGTAGGGAAACTTCACGCACCTCAGTTTTTGATCGATTAAGGGGGCAAGTGGCCATGCCTAATATGAAAATTCGATTATGGAAAAGGTCTGCCCTCTCACTCCTTGGTCTGCAGCCTCACAATGCCACAAAAAAATGATATCCAAAGACGGCACCGATAAATGTTAGATCCTACTGTGGCTAAAAGGTGTGATGAACCAAGAAGTTCAATCCTTTGTCGCATGAAACGAAGAATGAAGTTAGAAGTACTTCCAAGCGAAACTTTGGTTGCTAAGCAACACTGTGGTTTTCACTGATCAACCAAGCTAGAATACCAGTGGTGAGAATTAGCCTATGTAAGATGAGGATTTCAATAATCATCAGGAAAGATTTAAAGACATTGCCTCAGTTAACTATATCACAGTCCAAGTGGTTGAAGAACCTTCCTTATATGATGAACTTGAAGAAGCTCCTCCAATCTTCAAAGAAGGGGGGCAAACAACTATTGATGAACTCAAAGAGTTAAAGTGTTGATACTGAAGAGGATCCTCGACCCACTTACATAAGTGCTTCGTTAAGTCCAGAAGAAAAAACAACATACCTTAAATTGCTCTAAGAGTATAAAGATGTCTTCGCTTGAAGTTACAAAGAAATGTCTGGACTTGATCTCAAGGTGGTAGTTCACAATCTTGTGGTCAAGCATGGTGTACGTCCTATCAAACAAGAGCAACGCCGCTTTCGGCTTGAGTTGCTTACATAAATTGAGGTCGAAGTCAATAAGTTGATTAAAGCAAGCTTTATCCGAGAAGAAAAGTACTCAACATGGATTGCCAACATAGTACTGATGAAAAAGAAGAATGGACAAATACGGGTGTGCGTTGATTTCAGAGATTTGAATGATACATGTTCGAAAGATGATTTTTCCCTTCCTATCATTGAACTCATGGTTGATGCCATTACGAGTCATGAAGTTATATTTTATAGATGGTTCATCGGGCTACAATCAAATTCGGATGGCGCCCAAGGATGAAGAGTCGACTGCATTTCGCACTCCGAAAGGGATATACTGTTACCGCGTTATGCCTCGTGGCCTAAAGAATGCTAGGGCTACTTATCAACGTGCCTTGCAGAAAATCTTTGATGATATGTTTCATAAAGTTGTTGAATGCTACGTAGACGACTTGGTTGTAAAGTCCAGAAAGAGGGCAAACCACTTAAAAGATCTGCATGACATTTTTAATCGACTACGAAGATATTAGTTGAAGATGAATCCATTGAAGTGCACATTTGGAGTTACTTTAGGAAAGTTCCTAAGTTTCATAGTTCGACATCGTGGCATCAAAATCGATCAATAAAAAATTGAAGCCATCCAAAACATGCCAGAGCCTAAAGATGTACACGAGTTAAAAAGCCTGTAGGGAAGACTTGCTTACATCCGAAGGTTCATTTCAAACTTGGCAGGCTACTGCCAACCATTTAATCGGTTAATGAAGAAAGACACACCCTTTGTGTGGGACGATGCTTGTAAGAATGCTCTAAAGAAAATAAAAGAGTATCTTCTTAAGCCACTAGTCTTAGCCACACCAATTCTAGGAAAGCTGTTGATTCTTTACATCGTGGCGCAGGAACAATCGTTGGGGGCACTTCTTACACAAGTCAATAATGAAGGAAAAGAAAATGTTCTTTACTACTTAAGCAGGACTCTAGTAGGAGCAAAGTTGAACTACTCACCTATTAAAAAAACATGTCTTGCTCTCATCTTTGCTACAAAGAAGCTTCAACACTACATGTTGGCACATACTGTTCGGCTCATCTCATGTGATGATCCCCTTAAATACATCATGACGAGACCAGTACTCTCCAAAAGATTGGCTAAATGGGCTCTTCTCTTATCAGAATTTGAGATCGCCTATATGCCTCAAAAGATAGTGAAAAGACAAGCCTTGGCAGCTTTTCTTGTTGATCACCCAATCGCAACAAAGTGGGAATTATCTGAAGACTTGCCTGATGAAGTAGTCTTTTACTTAGATATTCCAATGGCATGAAAAATGTTATTTAATGGTGTTGCACGTAGAGACGGAGCTGGGGCAGGAGTGGTGTTTGTTACCCCACAGGGAGAAGTGTTACCTTTTTTTTTTGCTTTAACGCAGTTGTGCTCAAATAATGTAGCTAAATACCAAGCGCTCATCATCGGGTTGGACATGGCCTTAGAGTTGTAGCTTCACCAGCTTAATGTATATGGAGATTCTCAACTTATTGTAAATCAACTCTTAATAGAGTATGATGTATGAAAGTCAGACTTGAATCCATACCATGGTTATACTTGTCATCTTTTGGAACAATTTAAAGATATCACCATAGGGCATGTGGTAAGAAATGAGAATAAACAAGCAAATACTTTAGCAAATCTCGCAACTACTTTAGCTTTGCCTAAAGAAAAAACAACCACTGTTCCTGTTTGTCGACGATGGGTACTGTCCTCTTTGGCATACTTTGGAGACGAACTTCAACACAGTAATGTTGTCTCTGTGTTTGAAATTGAAATTGAAGACTGGAGGTAACCACTCATCGACTATTTGCAATATGGGAAGCTACTAGATGACGTAAAGCATAGGACCGAAATACGGCGACGTGCACCCCTATTTTTATACTTTAATGGTTAACTTTATCATCGTTCTTTCAATGACATTTTCATGAGATGTCTTGAAAATGATGAAGTTTAAGGAGCTCTTGAGGATGCACATTCAGGAGTATGTGGAGCACATCAATCTGGACCAAAACTCCATGACCAATTGAAGAGGATGGGGTTTTACTGGCCAACAATGGTGAAAGATTCGATGGAATATGCGAAGCAATGCCAAGCATGTCAATTCCATGGAGATTACATTCGTCAACCTCCAGAACCATTACACCCTATGGTCACTTCATGGCCATTTGATGGGTGAGGACTTGATGTAATTGGTCCACTCCCAAAGTCCTCAAGACAACATCTTTACACCCTAGCTACAACAGACCATTTCTTAAAGTGGGCTGAAGTTGTGCCCCTCAAGGAGGTAAAGAAAGAGAATGTGGTACAATTTATCAAGGACCACATTGTATTCCACTATGGAATCGCACGGTACATTGTTACAAATAACGAAAAGTCATTTAAGAACACCTTGATAGACCAATTTTATGAAAAGTTTGGGATAAAGCAATAACTTTCTACCATGTACAATGCTCTTACTAATGGACTTGCTAAAGCATTAAATAAGACTCTTTACAAGCTACTTGAAAAGACTATGTCAAAGTCAAAGAAAGATTGGCATGAGCAAATTGGCGAAGCACTATGGGCGTATTGCACATCATTTCGAACTTCTACCCACTCTACGCCTTATGCCTTAGTGTATGGTGTAGAATTTGTTCTTCCACTAGAACGTCGAATCCCATCACTACGGATCGCTATCCAAGGACTTACAAATGATGAAGATGCAAAATTGTGATTTACAGAACTCGATGCACTGGATGAAAAGTGGTTGGAAGTACAACAAAGACTGAAATGTTACCAAGCTTTCCTCTCTCGTGCATTCAATAAGAAAGTTCAGCTCAGGTCTTTTAAGTTTGAGACTTAGGGCTTATAGTTCGGAGACCCATCATCTTGTCTTACCATTCAAGAAAAAAGTTTGATCCAAAATGGGACGAGCCACATGTGGTAAGAGAAGTCTACTCCAATGGTGCATATCTCCTCGTCACACCAGAAGGATTGCATCTTGGCCCCATCAATGCGAAGTTTCTCAAAAGATATTACCCTTGAAAACCTTATACAGCTCCTAGCCCGCATGAGCATAAACTACGTACGGCAAAATAGAACCCAACATCTCAAGTTCCTCCCACCACACTCCTAACCCATATGAGCATAAATTGTGTATAGTGAAACCAAACAAAAAAAATTTTATACTACTCTTGGCCTACATGAGTATAAACTGTGTACGGCGAAACCAAACAAAAAAAATCTTATACTACTCTTAACCCACATGAGTATAAACTGTATACGGCTAAAAAAAAAAAAAAAAACTCTTGTACTACTCCTGGCTCATAAGAGTATAAACTATGTACAGGGAAAAAATAATTTATTTGTTGCTCCTGGCCCACATGAGCATAAACTATGTATAGCTAAAAAAAAAAAGACTCATGTATTACTTTTAGCCCACATGAGCATAAACTATGTACAGCTAAAAAAAAAAAGACTCATGTATTACTTTTGGCCCGCATGAATTTAAACTATGAATGGTCCAACAACAATAGAGTTGTATTCCAAAAAGCTAATCAATACATTATTCCATAAAAAAAAGGATAGATAGAGTGATATCATAAATATTCATCAAGTGGTAAACAAGAAGAAGGCTGATTATACAAATATATAAAAGAAAGAGAGAGTTATAGTGCCCATTTTAGAGCCTTTAGTTCTTCTCAAGCCTCATCTAATTGCTTGTCCATTATATTGTCTCTAAGGTAGCAATGTCATTAGTAGTCAAAGGCTCCATGATCTCAAGGTTGGAAAGCTCATTTTCTGCATCTACTATAGGAATATCTGTTTCCCTTATAATCTTCTCCCCATAGAGAATAGAGGCAATAAGTCCCTCTTCCTCAGCTTCAAGATGTTTTAGTTCTTCACTCAACATAGCTCGCTTAGACTGAATGTCTATCAACTTTGATCATTGTGAATCAAGATTATCTTTCTCGCAGGTTAAATCAAGTAAAGCAACATCAAGAAGATGTTGAATATTGGCGCGATGTTGAGCATGGGTGGCTGAAGTCATCCATTAGCCAAAGGCATCTTGTATGGACATATAGTTTTTTGCATCTTCTATGTATTTCTGAACACGACTCTTCAAAGGAAGGGGATCTACCTGTGTGCTAGAAATTGCAGTGAATATTTTACCAGCATCTTCTTGAAGGGAGGAAAAACTTGTGAAAAAGGAAGTCTTGTGATCTTCTCCGAAAGCCTATCACCCATCATTACCACACTCAAGTGGCAGGTGTGCAAAATCACATCATCTACTTGAAAGACAAATGTTTGGGATGTAGTAACATGCTTCAGCAAAGAAGTCAAAGTCAGTATCAATGGAGCTGATTGGGGGACATCGTTATTGGTTTCAGGAGGGGATTCAATCATCACATGAATGTCTTGTCCAATCTTGAGATTAACGTCTGCCCTCCCCTTGGAAGCTAAGTCAAATGAACTTGGCCCTTGTATCGAAGTTATACTATGTGTTAAGCTTGCATTGACTTCTACACCAGGGTTGTTGTAGTTTTCCCACCACAAAGAGGAAGTTATCATTAGAAATGTGAAATAACCACAAAATATCAAAACTTCTATTGGACTAAAGCAATGCGACAACATAATCTTTAGAAAACAAAAGATATAAAAGTACCTCAAAATCCATATATGTAGGTAAAGCCACAATTGGATTAGCCTCGAGTAGTATTTTGGGTGACGTTTGGATCTCTTCATTGCCTCTTGGTGGAATTTCTTGTGGTATGATGTTCATCTCAATTGCCTTTTTAATAAGAGAAGATCAAGGCCCTCTCTTCAAATGCTTCCAATAGCGATCATCATCCCCTAAACTCTCATCACTCTTATCAGTTACCTCAGTATCCCGAATCCCTTGATAAAGGGGAGTTCTTTGACCATCATCTGCAAGGATAACTTAAGGATGCTTAGAGGAATCTCCTACTCCCTCCATGGGATGGATAATAGGGGTAGAAACACTCTTTGAGTCTTCTTTTCTGGATCATGATATCTTCACCTGTAGAGTAGAGTGATTATTTTGTAATGGTCCATGCTTTCAAAGTGAACTAAAATGGGGATCCACACTCTCTACCAATATTTTAGTACCCATTGAAAAATAGTTGTAGTATTTCTCAATCACCATTCATAATAATCTTTAGTAGTGAGAGGACCTTTTTCAATATCATACCTAGAAGGTAATATTATCTGACACTTTGTCCTTGATAGGATACAAGATTGCCATAATTCTATCATTCTCTATAAAGAGCAAGAACGTATGTATTCAATAAGTTTACCCAACACATCTTGTACGTAGCCAAACTATCGACTAAACTTGTGAGGATTATAAGTTTCCATAATATGTGAACGCTCTCCCCGTAGTGTCAAATAACTGGAATGAATACTTACCACATATTCAAAGTAACGTAAAGGTGAACATCCATCATCTACTAAGGTCTAGTGGTCATCCTTAACAATTGTAATAAGGTCTCAAGGAACATACTCTTTTAATTTAAACAAATTATGAGCATCCAGTTCAGTATAATTCCTGGCCATCCTTCTTCCTGCAAACTTAGTCATTTGTGCCACACCATGTGTAACTAAAGAGGTGTGATAAGCCTTAAAATATGTTTCTAGCCACCCGTAAACATAATGGATGGGGAATACAACCTCACACTTACCGGGGTCAGCAAAAAGAGTGATTTTATTCAATCCATCATAAATACTGGCCAAGACAGGGATTGCAAGGCTAAATATCTCACCATGTGCCATCATACTAACAATTTTAAATGTGTTAGGATGGATGAAGGTACTTTTCCTATTCGGAAGAACAAAGGTATATAACCAACATGAGAGAAAAATAGCTAGATGCACTTCTTGCTTTAAGTTGTCTTCAATTCCCAGGTTAAGGAAAACTCCTTCTTCAAAGGAACGATCATGAAGATGGCTTAATAGACTCAAGGGATTATAAATCATTTTTTGTTGTGTTGTCCACTTTACACCTCTAGAAAAAGGCTTCCGGTATCTTAATGGGCCTTTAAACCAATATTTTACCCAATTAATGATGCTCACTATACATTGTGAATTTGTCTTCTCACGAAGATTATGAAAGACAAGGAAAAGATATTTGTAACTACGAGGAAGAAACTGTTTATTCGTGTCACTAACTTGAGACAGTTCTACAGCACTAGGGATAACTTCATCCTAAAATAAACCATTGATTGGCAAACCCCCTATCAATCGTAAGTCCCAAAGAGAAACGGACATCTCTCCCACTAAACTATGGGGAGTATTGGTTTGTGGACACCATGTTTCATAGAAAGCTTGTAGTACTTTGGGATTGCGGTCATATGTGTATAGAGAAGCAAACACCGCATCATAAATGTTGGCTTTCTTAAGAACACCTTAGTTTAGGCCAAGTATATCTTTAGCCACTCCCAATACTCATTAATATGGCTAAAATCGCCTTTACTTGAGAACGAAGTTCCCCATCATGCCTTCTTTTCATGAATTTGGCAACCGAGGAAGAAAATTGTCGTCCATCATTTGATTTAGTTGCTTTTGAATGATGGGACGATGCAAGCAACAAGACTAGCAAAGAAAGTGGCTAGCTAACTACATCATTGTCCCCAAAGTCACATAACATCTTCATAGGTTCAGATACCCATAGACATAGATGGCGAGGGTTTTCAGATATTTTCCATTTAGGAGAAAAATGACCAACAACTGGGGGTCTACACAAAAGGTGGTTCCATCCTCCATAGTGTCGTCATCATCTGTCACAACGGTCATGCTACGATCATACCAATAAGAGGAAAATTCCTTAAAGAAAACCACATCCTGCAAGAAAAGATGCATGAGAGAAGAGCCTTATAAAATGCAAACAACATATGCATGAATGATGAATAATATCAAAGAAAATAAGGATAATAATAATCAAAATCCAATGCATGTATCCAATGATAAAGATTATGATGCAAAAAGCTAAAGATGAAGATCTGAAGAATGTCTTTAAACTCAAATTATGAAGGTTTCTTCGTTGTTCTTCAGAAATCCTAACACTAGTCGGCTATCTCTAGATCACTTCCTTTGACCATGGAATATATCCAATATCAAGGTAAGGGACGATGAGACCATCTTCTTCCTACTAAGATGAATGCCGAATCCTTATCCTAGGATGCTCCCCTCAACTAAGCTCTGTGTCAAAGGTGAGGTGAAGATGTTGGTCTCATCTCGCTAGAAGATAAAGGGTTATTGGCGAATAGGTGTCTCATATGCTGAGGCGGAATGCAATGTCTTTGAACTCAAACTGTGAAGACTTTTTTTCTATTCTTCAGAAATCCTAACACCGGCCGGCTATCTTTAGGTCCATTTCCTTTGGTCATGGAATATATTCAATGTCAAGGTAAGGGACGATGGGACCATCCATCCTGCTAAAATGAATGACGAATCCTTATTCCAGGATTACCCCCATCAACTAAGCTCCGTATTAGAAGTGAGGTGAAGATATCGGTCTTATCCTACTAGAAGATAGAGGGTTATTAGCCGATAGGTTTCTCTTATATTGAAATGAAATACTGAAGGATTTTCCTACAAAAAGGGCACAAGAGCAACAAGATACACTACAATTTTATGCTTGAAATCAAAAATTACCTTCTTAGAAGTCATGATGATCTCACAAAGTATGACAAATCATCTTCAACTTGCAAAGGCGTTGAATAATTACTAATACCTGTTTCAAACAAAATACCTGTTTCAAATAAAAGAGGAGACTCACATTAACAAAGACGGAGGTATGCAAAAGAAATAATGGCTACGATAATCATTATACATCAAGAAGGCAGTTGTTGCATCCAAAGTTGAGATAAAGCTTAAGGTCACCTACTTAAGGCCTGCGTCTTCTAGTGGTTAAAATAAAATAAAAAATTACAGTACTAAAAGCCTGTCAAAATTGGATACTTAGAAAGCAAGGGGTGGTACAACCAATGATGGATCTTGCATAGCCTTAGTTCGCCACATGTTCACTTTCATCGTATCCGATATCCTCAGGAAGTACTCTAATGCGTTAAAAGAGTTTAGTTGGCTACGAGTGGTGAAATCAATGATTTATTAAAAGTGAAATCGATACATAACTTGACAGTAAGGAAAGGGGGGGAAGGAATGAATGGATGGACCATTTACAATAATACCTTATCATGGTAGTTTGACGCTTATGAGTTGCTCTATAACTCTGCCATCATACCATGTTAGATCATGGGCCAATATCATTTGACGTTTTAAAAGTGTATGCTGTTCATAATGGGTGATGGTAACGACCACAGAATTATTGGTAGTCTTGAGCACCTTTCTGTTCATAAGAGGGGTAGCAGAAAAAGTTTGAAGTTGTTTGTTTTTCTTTATTGATCTAGATAAGAAACACATGACTAGATGACTTAAAAAGCGAACATTGTTATGGCCCTAGAATTATCATTAGCTCTAAACCTCTTGCTGATCATGAGAGAAGCTGGAGTGAAGTGTTTGTTTCATATTGATCTGAATTGAAACAGATGGACTAGTGACTTAAGAAAGGATAACAAGCACAAACCATCAGGAAACTTCCACAATAAAAAGACAAGCAGCATCATCATCAAAGGGGAATGTAGTTTGATTTTTCCACTTGGTTCACATGTCCCAGCTTTAATGACCAAAACAATGTTTATAAAAGATCTCAACCTACCATCTCTTATGAAAACAAGTTGATGTCTTGCCAGCTATAAGAGAAACGGTTAAAAATCTAAAACTGAGTTGAAGACATATATAAAATTTGGGGTTGGTCGCAACATATAGTAGATATGAAAGAAAATTTTTAAAGCAACATGATAAGAATTGAGGAAACATAAATCTCACCTTTCGCTGCCACGATTCTTAGCAATTGAGTGGTTGTATGCAAGTGATAGCCTGACGGAAGGGAACAACTCCTCCAAGATTAATCAAGGAAATCTTTGACTTGGCCCATCCTGATTGATAAAGTCTTGGGCCACAAAAGTTTTTGATGGGTTGTTAAGAAGCAATTTTGTTGAAGAAAGTACAAAAACTCCGTCGGTGTAATGGGAATCATACGAAGAGACATGCATAATAGGTTGCACTTGTTGTCAATTGGGGTTTGGTAATGGCTGGTGTCTTCTTCAAGGGCCCGATTTATGAGTTTTCCTGATCATGGTCACCAAGGTTAAGGTGCACAGCTCCGCTTTTCAGGGAACATGTCTCAAATCCAATGACTAAATAGAATACAAAGAGAAAAAATATATAGACTGAAAAGATTGTAGCGGGAATGGTATCGCGCTCTACGCCTCTACCATTGAAATTTGTGAAATAGGTTTCTATTCTTGATAATCATATGTAAGGAATGGTTTCTAATCTTGACAGGATTGCACTCTACTAGAGAAGCTTACAAAGAGGTTTCCAATTTTGAAAGATTGTATAAGCGGTGAAGGACCCAACCCTAACAAGAGGGTGCGCTATCAAGAATGCTGTGCCTCCCATCTTTTGTAAAGATTACAAAAGAGAATCTAATCATTCTCTTTAGAATCCCTCAACATGGTTGATATACCAAATGTCCATCAACTATGATACATTCTCAAAGAGGATGTACAACATACGGGTCGTATAGACCGAGTATGCAACCATGTGTTGTTAGGACACCAGTGTGCCTATCAGTGCTCCATATTGTCTCTTGCTTTCATGGATGGCAGAATCCAAATTTGATTAGAATTGTTCCTATGGGTCAGTACAATGCTATAAATATTTGGCATTGTCAATATTTGTCCATTTCGTAATTTCTACACTACCACTGTTCTATGAAGCAACATAGCCGTCTGACTTAATTGACGGACGCCCAACAAGCTGCTCACTGTTTTCAAATGGTGAGGACATGTGATAACTCCGGTATTGAGCCATTTCACATTCATGAGCTAAGTCCAGGTCATTTATGGGCTAGGCTATTACAAAGCCGAAACCCGATTTTTAGGACATGATTAACAAGGCTATAATCCAGCTCACAGGTACAAGGTCCAAGATCACACTATATTATGGATTATGACTTTAATGAATTAAGATGTCGTCACTGTTTTTGTCATAACCAAAGACCAGTCGAAATTGTGGATGCTAGTGCATGTTTCCAAAGATGAAGTCCAAGCACCTAGTTAAGAAAAAGATCAAGAGAAAACATTGTCATCAACTACATCATTCGAACATTCAACAACAAGAGGGTTAAGGATGCATTACTTGACTACATCACATGTGTTCTCCATCAACACATCCTTAAGAGGGCATTTGTGGACACTTAAAATTTGTATATATTGCAAAAGAAGGCTTGCACATTTACAAATGTATACAAAACACCAAAAATCCATGCATGAGCTTTAATCTCATGAATTAGGCTCAATTACATGGACAACTCAATTGGACATGGTCTAGGTTTTAAACAATAGCCTAAAATATCAAGCTCACATGTCTCCAACCCATTAGCTAACCAAAACAACTTGCATGGGACCCACATAAGAAAGAATTTATAAAATCAAATCTAAATTCTCTTAGGTAAAGAAGGAAAGTCATATCACTCATGGAATACAAATAATTTTATAAATTGTACTTCTCTCCAAATAAGGAATGTGCAATCACTCTTTTAGACTAAAAATTGTAAGAGCATTCAATCAACACTCAATCAAAAGTTTTGGCAAGATTCTAATCCTAAGTTTATAAATACCCTCTCCTACATAAAGAATGAACCTTTAGTATAAGAATTTAAGTAAAAAACTCTATAGAGAATAAAACTCTCAAAATATCTATAGAGCTCTCCAAAGACTTGAAGACTCAAGGCATACTTTACAGTCTCTTCATCAACCATAATTCGTTGCTAGAGAGAAGAAGATTTCTTGCATCTCAGAAACACATTACAAATCTGATTCTGAGAACGAGATTCATAGTGTTTCTTTCTTTTTGAATCAAGTGTGAAACTCTGAGAAGAAGCCGATTCATCTGCAATCAAGCACACTAACACTCAAATCTAAGAAACATTTCGTTAGACCTTTGAATCTCAGTCAACAAAAACCAAATGTTTTATTCTTTTGTAAAAGAATATAAAAATCAAAGAGTTGTTTCTCATTTATCTATTAAAAATATTTATTTATTGAATTTATTACATATTTTTCATGTTACGGGTTTATACATGAAATTTGTGTCTCCACTCACATCTGTTTCTTGATTCCAATCCTGGTTCCATGCACCCATGACAAGTGTATGAGGTTTCGATGTGAATCAATATAAGGTTGTGGTCAAGGTGACTAGGCTGCTATTGCTATGTAAAAATCATGTTGATAGAGGAAGAAAGAGATAGGGAGAGAGAAAGCCAAACAATAACTTCCAGGAAGAGACTTAAAAAAAAGATCAGTTATATGGAGAGTAGAAGAAAAGATGGAATAGACAACCAAATAACAAACTCACCTTTTATAGACATCAAAAACTTGTGTAGCTAACCTTACGTGTTATTGCTTCATTGGGTAAACTTCGTACAAAATTGTTTTGAAGCTTCAAGAAAAATTGTCACCCAGATATCCTATTAGAACACGTCACAATAATAATTCTGTCTTCTAGGTCTAGGTTGTTATTTCCAAAGAGAGTATGAAGGAAATCATGTTGGCCCCAGGAACCTCTCCAATTAAAATGTTCACGTGGCTCCCAAAGAGTGAAAATCATTATCCAAAAGAGTGACTTTCTTTTCTTTTCTTTTATTTGTAGGGGGTATAAACTCAAATCGCAATGTTCCATTTTTTTTGGGATCACAAAGATTCTTCACTTAATGGTCGAAAAAGTGAATTGTAATTTTCAAAAATTGTAATTCACTTTTTCCCTCCAATGTAGTGTCCTGCCACCTGTTAGACAGGACCTTAGCAGGTCAACTTGTGCCGGCTGCTTACTTGCTTTTCTTCGGTCCCAAGCCCACGAGACGGCTACGAAACACAACTGATGATAACTGATTCTCGACTAGCACACAGCAGTTAACCGTTTGGACATGACGTGCTCATTATGTGCCACAAGGCTAGTGGAAGCCCAAAGGATCCACTACAGTTATAATTGCACAGGTAGTTGGTGGTCATACTTAACACTTGACACGTGTTAAAAATGACACTAGTTTTAATACTTCTGCCATTTTTAGCATGTGCCGTGTGCTGAGTATGACCATCAATCAACTGCAGTCTTTTAACAGTAGAGGATTCGGGCTCTAAATGGAAGACATCCCTCTCATACTTTCATTGCAAGATCTTAAAAGGAGAGTACGAAGAAGGTTCCGGGCGGTGAGAGGATTGAGACAAGAAAAAGCTCTTCCTTCCATAGGCTAATCGGTCTGAAATCCTCTGCGCCGCACCCCCTGATGAGCACTAAGGAGGGGAATCAAAAACCTCCAAAAAGTGAATAGATTCCACCCCTGAGTGTCCCATAGGGGGGGTGGCGTAGACGATTTTAGCCCAGGCTAATCTTGCCACGTTTTAACGTATTATTAGACTAAAAAAATACCATATGATGAGAAATACTATGGCCAACGTACAAGAAGAGCCTTTTTAGGCTGTCACTATTTAAGCTACTACGTAGAAGCGAAGTTTCCCAGGTCATCTAGATCTTTTCAACTAATCATTTTTTGAACCTTTCAAACCCCTAAAAAACCACATGTCAGTTTATAGTTCATCAAAGAGACCCAAAGACACTTTTTCATCACAGAACATTTTAACAAAACTCAGTAAGCATTAATTTTTTATCCCTTTTTTTTTACGGTGTTATCCAAATAAATTTATCAGATCAAATGTCATCACATACTACGGGGTTTAAGGGGCGATATACCATGAGCCAGTACCCATTCAATACACGAAGGCATGCCCCCTTTCACCCTGATTTTTTTAGTACAACCGATAATCAACTCAGATTCTGGACCGTTGGATTGATATAAGCATTTTAATTCATTGCTTTTATTTTGACGAGTCAACCGAAATATGTATAACATGATAGTCCATCAACCTGCAGCCGGATTAGAATCATTCAATTGGTGTTTCGTTGGACATATGCTAGATGTACTCCATATAACTGATGGTCCAGATTGCAAAATTACAAATCACTTTTTCCCTCCAATAGTGTCCTGCCACCTATTAGACAGGAGCTTAGCAGGTCATAAGTGGCTGGAGAGGATCCGGTCTAGAGCTATAAGAGAAAAAAAATGTCTAATCAACTGTAATGGCATGCTCTATGTTAAAAATAAATAAATAATAATAATAATACCTATAATATATACCCTTAGGATTTGGTATGAATAATGCATGAACAAACAATATGCAGACTGCATTAGGGGCAGACACATCAGTGCAAAAAGTGAAAAGCACCCCCAAAAAGTGTAAATCACTTTTCCAATGCTGATGTGTACATCCGCACCTTTACCTAATCCCAGCCACCAATAATGGGATGTTGCCTACTACAGATTTTGCCCATCCAAAGTGGCTAATACATTGCTGGGTATGGATCTATGCATTGGGCTTGCCCTTTGCTCTTTGTAATTTATCTGTCATGTGTGATGTAAAGCTTATCCTAAGCAGGCATAATTACAAGACCGACATTGGGTAATGGCTTTTCATTTTTTTGATAGGTAAATGTTAGTGGTTAATTTAGGTGAAAGACAGATTTTGAACCCATGTCTGTGATATGACACCCACAGATTATACCAACTTAGCAAGTTGGCATCTTCTTGTGTAATGGCCCTTATAGTACCAAGCAACGGTAGTGTTGATAGAAAGCTTGATCTTAGTCAACTAGAATGGAGTCAGAAGGAGACAAAACAACTAGAGAATATATATATATATATATATATATATATATATATATATATATATATGATGGCGGCCTAATGTCGATGCTGCTTAGGATAGATAATAAGATAGAAATAGAAGCAATGACAAGAGAGGAGAAGAGTCATAAAGGAAGTCATCGCAAAGCAGCTCTAACGGAGGTTGAGATGGCAGAAGGTAAATTCTTCTCTCGGATTGGATCTTGGGGCAAATGTTGGCGAAAAAAAAATTCATTATTGAAGGTGATGCGGCAACTATAACATCAAATGCAAAAGGTAAAGTATTTTCTATTGGATTGGATCTTGGGGCAAACGTTGGCAAAAAAAATTAAAAAAAATCATTATTGAAGGCGATGCGGTAACTATAATGTTACATCTAAACAACAAATCATGTGTATCGCCTTGGAGAATTAGAAACATCTGGTATGCACGTCATAGTTGTTGCTTTAATTTTGATCAAGTCATTTTTCAATATGTAAATAGGGATGCCAATTTAGAGGCACATAACGTAGTTAAAGAAACATTGCATGATGACTCGAATGAAATTGTAAGGATTCTTATCCCAGCTCCTAATTAATACTTTTATTTTCCAATAAAAAGGCACCTGCTTCTACACTTGGAATATTACTTCTTGTTCATCTGAAGCTTATTGTTATTAGAGTAAGTGACATGTTGGAGCGGTTTTCAAAAAAGGAAACCAAGTCCTTTCCCTTTCTTTATTGAAATCCAAGTTTCTAAAAGACTTTGAAAAATCAATCCCGATATAGGAGAATCTCATGACCACATGTAAGGTGGTTGGATCTACATTATTATAATTTAACTCAGTTTCACCTCTCAGGATCCTCTACTGTCCACAAGATTTCTTGTGATCAGAAGAGGTGTTTGACATATAGTGAAAGTACCCATCCAAAAAAATCACATTTTTGGAGAGTACATCTGTGCATCTCCTAGTGGCAAGAAATCCTGCAAGCAAGAGAGAATATGGGCTGCAATTGCATTGCATTTGAATGATATAGAACATATGGTCTATTAATCACTTAATTGGATTGTTCTTTATTAGAAAAGATGTATAAATGGATCACATTTATTGTTGGGGTTTTAAAGCCAAAATCCTACCAATCAAACCAAACAAGATGAAAGCAATAACAATTAAAGAACAAAACAAATCAAACCACAAGTACACCACAAAACACAGGATTTACATAAAAACCTCAAGTTGGGAAAAATCTGTGGAACCGTAGAGAAAGCTTCCTTATTTTTGGAAGAATACAAGAGTTTTCTCTCAATCTCTCAAAAACCATTAGTTTTTTCACTCTCTTTTTTCTTTTACAAATCCTAAACAATAATAGAAACCTTATATACATCATAGAGGTCAAGCTTGAGAGAAATCCATCTCTTTCATGGACATTCTAAAAAATTCACACAAAAAATCACCGTCAGACTGATCCACCAAAACATGTGGATCAATCTACGTAGCCAGACCAATCTACCATGCTTCTAGAGTTCTTCTTGCATAACACCTGAACATTGTTGAACCAATCCACCTTTGTAATACCCCGCATTACATTAAAAGGGTAAAAATGTAATTTAACATACTTAAGGGTAAAATTATCACTTCACATGTTTAAACATATCTTAGAATTGTTTAGAAACCTATTAAAACAAGTTAGAAGCATAAGACTCAAGTTGGGTCTTGGACTTGTCAAGTTTGAGAGTTCTATTAATTACGTATTTGAAGTAACTTCGTGGGACCACCGACACTATTCCCAAGTGAATTAGAGTACAAAAAATATACCTATAGAAATATCTAGGAGTCTACTTTCCAACTTAATTAGAGTGTGATTACAAGCCTCTTAGAAGAAATTATGATAATTCTCCTACAAAGAATTAGTGTTGACAAGTCCACAAAATTAAGATAACTTTCTAGGCCATTAATGCAAATCCCGATTAAATTGGAGGATAAAATATACCTTGTTGGAATGATTTTTAAGTCTAGTTTCTAACACAACAAATGACGATCGATTCTGAGTTTTCTAGAGAGAGTTATAGGCATTTTAGTGAGAATGGGTCAAATCTAGAAAAACCATCCAGATCGATCCGGCCGGATTGGTTCAATTTTGTTGGATTTATCCAAACTTAGCAGTTTGATTTGGCATCTCAAAGTTTACAAGAAAATTGGTCCAAAACATGCTAGATCGATCCAATTTTGACCCGGATGGATTCGATTTTGCAAAAACTGACTTTTAGGATTTAGAAAATGCCAATTTTTCCCCAACAAGTGTTCAACTTCACCTAGGACTCTTATAGGCATTATATAATGGATTAAACTCAACTTAATCTGATGCAAAAATATAAGGAACAAAGGGAAGAAGGGAGAAACAAGGAAACAGCTAGAGTTTTGAAGGATTTTAGAGATTTTTGGAAGAACAAAACTAGGAACAAAGTTGTGATTCAATAAAAAGGTAAGAAATTATACAATCTATCACTTTTACTTAGGTTCTTAGTTATCAAATGATATTGATCTCATTTTTAAGAGTTTTTATAAGTTTCACACAAGTTTTGAATGAGTTTCTAAATGAATATAACAATAACCATTGAAGAACTTTTAAGCATGTAAAGGTTAAATTTTTACAAAGAAAAATAATTGTTTTTCATAAGTATAATAATGATTTTTAAATCCTATAAAGTATAAACTATTATGTAGATTAAGGCATGTAAAAAATTTGTATTGCATAAGATAGTTTTAAGAAAATATTATTAGTATTAAAAGTATTGATAAAGTTTCATTTTTATAAGATTATAGATATTAAAAAGCCATTATATTGATATGAGAATTATGATAGAGATTATTGTTAATGTATTGTATGAACTGTTATAGAATTTTTATAAAACGTTCTATAAAAAGTGCTTAGATGGTAAAGCAAACTTCATTGGTTTTTTAATTAGTATTGTATGGTATTGAATATGTTGGAGACTACACTGTTATAGTATAAAATGTGAAGAAGTGATTGTATTGACTAAAATTCATAAAGAGTCAAAGTAATGCATGTGTATGGTTGATGTCAACCCTTCATCATCCAAAGGTTATTGTGATGATGCTCATTGCACCTAGCTTATGGTGTAAATGACTCTTTTACCGGAGTGATGTTTTTGGGCTAACCCTTCGTCGGGGGTAATGTGGCTTGAATAGACCTTTCACTGGGGGTAATGAGGTTTGAACAAGCCCTTCGCTGGGGGTTAATGAAACTTGAACAGACCCCTCACCGGGGGTAATGAGGCTTAAATAGATCTTCGCTTGGGGTAATGAGGCTTCAACAGACCCTTCTCTGAGGGTAATGAGACTTGAACAGATCCTTTTTGTCAGGGGGTTAATAGGCTTATATGACATCATATTGTAATGCATTATCTTTAGCATGAGACTATTGAAATGTTATATGTAAATGTCTGAATGCCACATGAAAGAATGAAAGAATGAAAAGAAAGTAAAACTTAAAGAAATACTGAAATCTGAAATATGCAAGGAATGAAAGTAAAAATGCTACATGTTAAGAAGAGTGATAAAAATGAATGAAATTAAAATGAAAGAACAAAAATAAAAGAATGATATGTTTATGAGATTGATATTATACGTCATAGTATAAGTAATATGAGAAATTAGTATTGTAATTGTAATTTTATTGTCTCTTATTGTTTCATCTACTTCTCATTGTTTTAATGTTTTTGTCATATAGTGCAAGTCTTGACTATACTTATGTATATCATTGCATCTTTTCTACTGAGTTTTCCAAACTCACTCAATACTACACAGGAAACGAAGAGAAAGAAGAGTTAGAGAAGGAATAAAGGTGATGTTTGGAGGATTGTGCACCTTAGTTGTTGAAATGGATAAATGATTACTTATTGTTTCAGATTTTAGTTTAGACATTGTCATTTATTCAAGAAATGTTATAGTTAGTTGATTTCAGTTTCAATACTTTAGTATGAGATTGTTATGTCTTTTAGCATGGTTTAAATTGGTGGTTATAAGATTTATATTTTAGATTCATTATGGATTTTATATAAATATATTTGAGGTATTAGCTTACTATTCCATTGCGATTGATTGAATGTGATTAATGAACTAAGCATGTGGTGATGCACATGAGCACAAAAAAAAAAAAGAAAATTTATGGACAAAAATTGATAAAAGAGTATGAATGATAAGGAAAAGAAAAAAAATATATATGCAATTGTAATACCTCAAAATATGAATGAATGATGTCGTGTCTTGAAATTCGTGTCCTTTGGATATGGGTTTCGGGTCACCACAACCTTATTACTCAGATTTGTTTGGGCCTAATTGGACTGGTCCAAGGCCTTTGTACCTATCCAAACTGTAGATATAGTTGTTCCTTTTGCATCTTCACTCACATCAAACTCCATAACAAGAATCTATCACTTGGAGACTGATGTTCTTCCCGTTATCTAGGTTCTTCACCTGTTATGAGACCTCTTTCTTTCTATAAATCTCTTATAGCTCTTCTTCTTCATATTTATTGATCATGAAGACAAACTAACGCTTTATATGGCTCCAGTTCTGAATTATCACCACATTAGTTAACATTTCTATTGGATTTTCATTTGTATGGATATTTTTCAACTTCAACACTTGTTCCTCCAGGAGATATTTTATGAAATGATATCTCTTATCCATATGCTTTGTCCTTGTATAAAAGGTTGGATTCTTTGCCATATGAATAGTAATATGGTTGTCACTGGATAAACTATTGTTCTCTTACTTATTTCCCAGTTCCTCCATCAAGTATTTTAACTAACTTAGTTCATTGCTAGCCTCCGTTGCTACAATGTATTCCACTTTCATTGAGGAAAGCACAAATATCTTCTATAGTTGAGACACCTAACTAACTATTGTGTCCCTTAAGGTAAACATGTACCTCATCGTACTCCTCATTTTGTTTTTATCACATGACAAATATGAGTCTACATATCCTTGTAGTTGTATTTCCTTTCCTTCAAAACACAAAGTTATATTAGTGGTCCCTCTCAAGTATCTTAAGATCTACTTGTCATCTTCCCAATGCATCTTTTTGGGTTTGATCATTAATCTACTCACAACTATCACTGCATAAGTTATATCTAGTCTAATACTAACCATGACATACATCAAGTTACCAACTACTAAAGCATATAGAACCCCTGGACATATAACATTTTTTCCTTTTTGTCTAGATCTAATGAAGAAAATGAGAAGATGGTTACTTGCCGTTGTTGAGTAGAGGGTTGCTGGGCAAAGGAATAAGCTGCAAAAAACTAAAAACACCTTCATTTTTATTTTGGAAAGCAAAATAGTTTTTTTTCTGGTAAATAATATTTCATTTCCTTAAATCAAATGGTCTTGGAGCCTTACAAGATTTGATAAAACTGAACAAATAGCTTCTTTAGCTATGTTATTATGTGCTACTCCATTGGCATCTTTGGGTATGTGCCTAAAAGTGATGTCCTAAAAATTAGAACTATGCTCTTTACATAACAACATCAATTTTCCTGTCTTCCATTTCCAAAGTTGACATGGATGATTTTGATGTCAAATCATTATTGCCGTATCATTCTCTATAATGATTTTTTTGTGTTTCTATTTCTCTTGCCCATGTAAGTCCACAAATGACTGCTTTGTTTCTGCATCTCTTCAAAAAATCATGTTCTAGTTTTAATCCAATGATCGCTCCTTCTTTATTCCTTGCAATAGCTCCCATACCTATTTTATTTCTTTCTCATGAATAGGCAGCATCTACCTTGGAGGCTCCCATTGGTTATGACATTTCCGTTTTATTCCAATATAGATTGTTCCATTCTGTCATCATCCTACAAGACAAGAAAATTATTTTAGTCATATCATGTTGCATATTATTATATAAAACATCATTCCTTGCTTTCCATATGTTCCAACATAATAATTTTTGTTTGAATTTCCTTGCCTCATTTTTTTGTATCTTAAAATGTTCCAAAAAACCATCATTTTAACCATTCATTAAATGATATATTATCATTTTCATTAATGTGGATGGATAAATTTACACAAAACCAAGTCTGTGCAACAAAAGAACAATAAAGAAGGCAATGTTTGACTAATTCTTCTTTGTCCTTACAAATTGGACAATTGGGTTCTATAGGAATTTTCTTTCTATTCAAATCTTGTTTGACAGGTAGTGTTCCTTTAACAGCTTGCTAAGAAAAATGTTTAATTTTTTAATGGATATCCAAATGACATATAGTTTTCCATATATTATGTTGATTTTGTTGTATATGGCCTTGGTTATTTTCACTTGATGCTATGGCATATGCGGATTTTACATTAAATTTCTCATACCTATCATAATGCCATAACTAGAATCATTTTCAGCATTTAGATTTAATGGAATTTTAATATTTCCATGTTTTCTTGTGGCATAAACAAATTACCCATCACTTATATATTTCATTCTTTTCCATTTGGAATAATGATATGTAAGACTTTATTGATAGTGCATCTTTTAGGTTTTTGGGAGATGATTCTAATTTTTTGTAAAGTTGGTATCCATAGATCCTCCCAAATGTCTATGTTATTCTCTTTTCCTATATCCAATCCAATTCCTTTTTTCACTAATTCCCTTCCTTTCAAAATGCTCTTCCAAACCCATGAACTATTCTACCTAGACTTCGCTTTAGGAAGCTACATGTAAGGAAATAAATAGATTTTAGTTATTCAACCCATGGGGCTTCTAGATTTGTTAGGATTCTTCATGCTTGCTTAGTTAAGAGGACTAAGTTGAATAGGTGTTGATCTCTTTATCCTAGCGTCCCTTCTATCTAAAATGGTTCAAATATGCATAATAATGTACTTGAGGGTGGCTAAGCATTCCCACGATTTAATTTTTTAATAGGTCAAGGGATTTGATCTATGCTAGGCTAGTTGCATCAAAGGTGGGGCTAGGAAGTTCATAAAGTTAATGTTGGCTTGTACTTAATTGGTCTACATTTTAACATTAAATTCTTATTAAGTTTAGGCCATGCAACATGACCAGCTTTGGATTAGGACTAGAGGTGGGCATGGGTTAGGCCGGCCCGAGCCTGACCCTAAATTTGGCCCATAAAAGTCTGGCCCAAGCTAGGCCCAAACTTTTATCTAGGCCCAGGCTTGGGTTTACCTCCACCCGGCCAAGGCTTGGCCAGAGGCCCGAACTTTTACATATACAATATATATGTATTATATATAATATATTAAGTATTTAAAAATTATCAATATTACATAGCTTAATTAATAAAAATGTTTTTTTTTTTTTTTTTTACAATAAGTATTAGGTTCAAGTCCTAGTGAAATCAATCTTTCTATTACACTAAAGCAAA